>JAGDQP010045450.1:0-15593 GCA_022664845.1 Lepisma saccharinum
AAGTTTGTGAATTTGCTCTTTTAATTTTACGTCCAAATTAGGATTTATATTAAAAGCAGAGATGTCAAAGAAATTTTCTGTAAATTTTAGTCTATTTTCTATTTCTTGTTTCGTCCTATATTTATAGACACCATACAAGTCCTGGTTCTTTACGTCTTCAATTTTAAGAGAAATTTCTTCCGCATTATTATCAGTGTATGCCACTGGAGTGTTTTTTTAGTTTATTTTCTTTGACATTGGGTTAATTACAAGTATTGTGCAGTTATTCACAGGAATTTTTAATGACAAGTTTCTTGACCCATATTTGTCACGTAACGACTGTAACAAATGTATATATACATATGCTGACTGTTGTTTTTCTTTCAGGTTTTCGACATAAATGGGAAAGAAGAAATAACTTCTTGCGGAGATAGTGATATGTTTTGTAATTATCACGTCAGTAGAAATATTTTCCTTCACTTGTTGAATGACAGTTTGCGAAATTGCTGTCTTTATTTCCGTCATGTGGTAGTATTGGTTTCCTTGGTTTTTTATAGAAGGAAATAATATTTTCTTCTAAGTCCAACTTTGCTTGTAATCTCTTTAAAAGATCTTGGCCTATGAGGGGTCCGATATGTTCTTGCTCAATTATGCGAACATAATGTGAGTAAGAAGTGTTCCCTACTTTGAATTTGATAAATGCAATAAAATTCATTTGGACAATTCTCCCCGCAATACCACGGACATTTGTGGCGTATGGTATTAATTTACAGTTTTTTGGTATTTGGATATAGACCATATGGAAATTGTAGTAGCTGGATCTATTACAGTGGGAATTATTTCATCACCGATGCGTACATTGATCATAGATTTGTTTTCGTTGGTATTATATCTCACTAATTCCTTATTTTTGTTGTTTGTCAACTGACCATAAATTATTGCTGAATCAGTGGCGGCAGGTCATTTTGGTGAAAGTGGAGCTTTCTCCTTTATTGTTTCTTTTTGCGTCCGCGGACCTTTGTGATTTTCATTCTGGATCCGGGACGCGGTTTTTAGTTTCCGAAATCCGTGTCCTTCTTTTCACGGTGCCAACAAATTTGCGCAGTGTCCTGGCTTAAAACATACGGCACATACTGAAACTGTGCCAGAACCACTTTGATTTTTTTCACCACCTTTTTTGTTATTTTGTGCCTCATTTTTGCTTCCCTTGTTATTATTATAGTACTTCGTGTTCCCGTTTTTCCTGTAGTCTTGCTTCTGGCTAGTATTATTTTTAATGACCATTAGCGACAATTCGACCAATTGGTGATACTCTCTAAATTATTTTGAGGTTGGATTGTCTGACTAGGAACAGGACTGACTTGTTGTATTTGGTAGGTTGAGGTGTCAATAATGTGCTTGACGGGTTCTTTTCCAGTGGGTGTTGGTTGGTTGCTATACCAAGCAAGAATGGGCGGTTGCGGCATGGTTTGGTTACTTTGTGAATTTGTTGGCTGATATATAGGTATTTCGTTAGGTAGCTCAGGTTTGGACCATGGTAATAAAGTTCTTATGCTTGAGTATGTCTGGTAGGGATATACTTGACCAGGTGGTTCTGGTTCTTCTTTTCGTAAGTCTATTATGGGTTCCTGTGTGGTCCATGCTGGAAAAGTTTGTGTTGTTGCCGATTGTTGGTTGTGAGTTTGAGGAAAAGGTTGTTGCCAATTCTTTTTTTGTATGTGCGAAATTTGGTTATTTTCCAACTGGCCGTATAGCCTCTGGTACTCCATCTGTGGGTACATCTGTCCCTCAGATTGCCGAACTGTAATATTGATTGAGGTTCTTGAATGCTCATTCTGTTGTGCTTGATCCATTAATTTTAGCAATGCTTGAGATTTTTCCATGAATTCTCTTTTCCCTAATAAGTCCGTTGATGCTTCAAGTGCGTGCAATCGTTGTTGTGAATCCTTTACGGATGCGTAGTGTTCTAACGGAATATTATTAAGAAATTCTTTTTTAAGTCATAATGACAAAAAGTGAACTTTTTGTTCCTCTGTTGCGTCCCGAATGTTGTGCCTTATTGCTCGTAATTTCCGTAAAAAATAAGAGTCAGTAGGTTCATCTATATGTTGCTGCATCGCATTTAATTCCAATTCTGCCTTATAAAGTGGCATTTTCGGTCTACATAGGCTGACACGCTTATCTTTTAATTGTGCGTAAGTTGTATCAACTAGAAGGTTTTGTAATTTTAATTGGAATACCAAGTCTAAAGCTGTATCCTGAAGATACATCGGCAATAGCTTTTTCCGTTTCGTATCGTCCCACTGTTGCAAAGAAGCTAAATGTTCGAATAACATGAAAAATCTGTCCGGGTCCTCGTTAATGTACCCAGAAAACTTTGTTAAGTGAGGCAAATTGAAGGATGGCTTTAATAGAGTTGCCATCTCGCTATTTTCGCTATTTTCGTTTTATTTTTCAAAAGTTGTGTTTCGACCACCAGATCTTGTGTTTACTGGCATTTACTCATAAAGTGTTTTATACGAAGTTTATGAAATGACATTTGAAAATCTGATTCCCTATCCTAACCTAGGAATATTAACCATGTATATGACAAACAGTGATACTCAAGAATAGAATAGAATCGCTTGACAAGATTAAAATATGATGGGTATTTCAGGCTTTCTTTTTGTGCACTCTCTGGGCACTTTTTCTCTTCTTCACCCTTAAAATTTGAAGTCGACGCCTACCACTACGTAATGTTCCCTTCAGTTTTGATTTGGTAGAGTCAAAGATATACGGGATTGGTTTATATCCCTCAACCCTTTATTTACATACAAGAGCAAAGTTAACAAAATTTTCGTCCCGAAGAACACAGTTTACAGTTATCTGAGTACAAATGATTAAAGATGACTTATTAAAGAGTGATCAGTCTATGGAGAATAGGATGACACCAGTTCCTTAGCAAGCTGCGTGTCGGGAAGTTGTACCAATTCCTTAGCGAATTACGTGTCAGGTGGTTGTATCAGTTCCTTGGCGAACTACGTACAGGTTAAGTTTAGGATTTATGTGTGAGAGTGCACACCAGTTCCTTGGCGAACTACCTGTGCGGGATAGTACCAGTTCCTTAGCGAACTACGTACTAAGTTGTACCAGTTTCTTAGCAGACTGCGAACGGTTGAAGGAGAGAAGCTGACCACCCGGGGGAAATGAGTGATGGCTCTTGCTCTGTGCAGGTCCGTTTTAAAGGTGAATGTAGGGGTGGTTCCTCTTGCTTCTTCTACTTGACTCCAGCTCCCTCTGTCTTCCGTTATTCGCTCCATCTGGTGTTAATTTGAGGAGTTGACAGTCGTCTGCTCCAATGTGTATGTATTATTTGTTCTATAAACATGTGTGTTATTGTTTATACAATGTTCACGTGTTCGCTATACACGCTGGTCATTTCGATATAATGTTAATTATATGTGTGGAGTTGTGTAGTTCTTACAACTACTTACTAACAGAGCAAGCATCTTTACGTTTAACATGGCAAGGACATGTGTATTCGCAAGATTTCAAAAAAGTTGCAAAACGACAGAACCCGGATTTTGAACCTTAATAACTCCAGAAATTTGACAATGATCGAAAAAAGAGGTGCCGATTTATCCATGGGACCTTTCAGAGATTAGGTCAATGTAAATACATGTTGTCTCCGACTCACAGGTTTCGAGAACATTTGACCGGCGGATGCTACTTTGTCGGTTTTCAACTGTGTCAGGGTCATCGCTCTTGCCTCCATTTTGCATTTTCCCGCCGACACCCGCGTTGCCATGGCAACCAAATCCCTCCCAAAACCTGCCCAAAGGATCAACAATCTCAACTTTAAATGCGCACTGCGCATGCATTGCTGCGCAATGAGCTCGCAACTGCGTTACTCGCTTACTCTGTTATTGGTATTTTATAATATATTATCAATAAATAAATAATTAATATATATATATATAATATATTCTCGATCTCGACAGGCATGGTTCAAGAAGCTTCTGTCCCACCTACAGTGAGATTTGGACAAGTTCAACAATGAGGATAAGCTGACTTATCACACACACAAAACGTGGCCCATTTCGAAATATCTTGCCTGTTTATCATAATTTCGATGAAATGGTATATAAATAACTAGTACTCGATATACCTGTAAGGTAACAAGCAACGAAAGAGTGATATCTACGTTAATTCATGGCAAAACATGTATTTGGACAACCCCTTCCTGCTCTCGAAATAAATGCTATAGAAATTATTTTGCGTACAAGAGCACTCTGCGTGGTGTATTGATGCAATCCACACCGTGTCAGGCATTAAGAAGCAGCATGGAGAACAAATTGAGTTGAACAACATTGGAACAACTCACTTTAATTTCAAATTACGTGCGGAAGGTAAAAGGTACTGAGACATAGCCAAGCTTGTTGGAAACCATGCTCTACCATTAGGTACATCATAAAGAAACACAGAAGAGAACAATTATTAGTGATTCGTTCTGGTCAACTAAGGAAACCAACTGCCCGGGATGAAACCTACATTTTTCATTTTGTGAACAAAACTCAAAGAATTAGTGTTAAAGATTTGTTTACTTCACTTGCCTAGGATATGCAAATAAATATTACAGATGTGTAGATGTAAAATAATGGGATTGAGAAGATAATCAGAAACAAAACATACATATCAGAAGGAAGCAGAAAGCAGTTCTAATTTTCCAAGAAATATCAATATGAATGCCAGAAATTTTGGGAAAAGTGTTTTTTATGAGACGAAGATAAACTTGTATTGTAGTGATGGATATCAGAACGTGTGGTGAAAGAAGAATGAACCTTTCAGAAAGCAGAACATTGTTTTAACTGATAAAAGTGTTGGAGGGTCTGTTAAGATTTGGGGTTGTGTAATTACTAATAGAGTGGCCAGTATTTATACCCTGGATACACATCTCAATTGTTTTAAAGAATTTTGGGTTGTTCAATTAATTTCTAACATTAACTTACATTTTCAAGGCGAGGGAAGTAGCCAAATCTTTAGCACTATTTTTTTTAGTATTGTTCACATAATGAAGAATGGAAGTTTTATTGCGGGCAGTTAGTTTTCTTGATGGCTAGAACTGATTCTATTCCGCAATAATTGCTCTGTTTATGTTGCTTTATGATGTGTCCAACGGTAAAGCATGACTTTCCAACAAGTTTGGCTTGCCTGACACCGTTTAGATTGCTTTAATACACTAAGTAGACTGCTCTTGTACACAAAAGGATACCTAGAACATTTAATTCGAGAGTAGTATTGGGTTGTCTACATACTGCTTTTTTTTCGATGAATGCATGTAGTTATCACTCTTTCGTTGCTTTTTACCTTCCAGGTGTATCGAGTGATAGTTATTTCTTAAGTATTCTATCTAAGGTAACCAAATTATCATAAAAGGGCAAGAGATTTCGAGATGGTCCATGTTTTACGTGTGATAGTCTGATTTCCTGTTTGTCGAACTTGTCCAAATAGATTGTATCTTTCGCTGTATATAGTTTCCCTATCGATAAGTTGTATTAGAAACTAAAAGTTGCGATATTAACGGCAAACAATAATTGCATTAAAATATCAGTTTGAAGGATATGTTTCCAAATGCAAGTCCACTCCTACTTTTGTGTGAGTTCTTCTTGTCGCTTATTTTTCTTGTATATATTTCTTTTTCTCAAATTATGTTTATATATGGCAAAATCACGATGAATTATCCTTAATCCTCGGAACGCCAAGTTCATCTCACGAAACGTCAAGATGAGTAATTTTCGAAGCATGTATATTTCTCGTATCAAATAAAGTACTTGTTAAAAATCTTGGTGTTTTAGAGTATTCATTTTATAGAATTTATTGCCTTGTATTGTATTTATTTTTGTTTTTTATTATTTCAAGTAGATACTACAAAATAATGAAATATACAGGAAAAGCTAATAGATCATATTGACCTTGCAGCCATTTTCATGGCTGCACAAAAATAAAGGTAAAATGAATCTCTTACTTATTTACACATATAAAGTACGACGTATAAAACTACCAGAATCAAACTACCTTCCTCTTTCACTCTTATATGTAAAGCACACCGTATCTGTTGTATTCTGATTCTTGCAAATGAAACGATTACATTGTTGACAGTATGCGGTGTACACAGAATTTTACTCTTCCATTTAATGCCTAATGAACAAAAATAATATTTTGACTGTATGGGTCATTTTTGACTCGATCTTGGCGTTCCGACGGATAAACGACAGAAAATACGATTTCATTTTTTCTTTCATCCTTTCTTTCCTTTTCTTTTTACTAAATGATCTTCATCGATGTTATGCACGAAACTCCAGAAACAACACAAGCAATGCACGAATTAACTCCTTTAACCAGTCGAGGGGGTATTATTATACGTGATGTAATTTATATAAGTACTGTAACGCACAAGTTTCAGGGACGAATTTATCAATGAAATAGATTTTTCAAAGGGAGATAAGCTTAATACAAGGGGAAACGAATGGCCATATACTGTAGAAATAGGAGAACAGACATCACCTTATCGTTCCCCCACCCCCTCATTAGGGAGCCGACTTCAACTTTGGGAGGGCAGGGCGCTCAACCCCCCCCCCCCACCGCCCGGGATCGGCGCCCTTGCAAGTTGGCCGCGTTTAAATAATAAATTGCATTTATATTATTAACGTAACAAAATAACCGTAGTAAGTTGATGCTGGTTAAATTTGACACCCGCGTTAACGGTAACTTGCTTTACGTAAGTACAATGATCTCCGTTAACGTTAACCATAGTGAGATGTTAGTCATTTAAACAAGGAATAAATAAATCAAACAATGCAAACTCACAACTATTTTTAAAATGCTGAACTTTTTTTATGGAAATACCAAATGCCGGTCTGACATTGCCAGAAAGGTTAAAAACCCGGCGTGTCCGTAAAAGCAGGTCGGTTGATCAGCGTATATGGCACATACTTGCCACTGAAATGTAAGTGTACGTCGCTGTTTGCAAGTAAGTGCGAGGATATAATACGCCACTAACCTTACAGCCGTAGGTAACGCAGAAGAAAATCCAATGCACTGCCCCATTAAAGTTCCAACAAATTTCTTCTCTGGATTCTTCCAAGGTACACCTTCTAAAACAACTACTTCAGGCATTTTTCTTATCTGGAAACAAAATATTTTTACATACTGGTTAATCTAGAAACAAGAGACAAATACCATACTATCATTAGCCGAAAATGTCAAACTAAACACAACTATTTTTGCTAAAATACCACATGGACCGAATGATTAGCAAAATTGCGATGTGTTTGGAAAATATTCAAAAATTGATAAATAGTAGTAATATAGTGGACTGTATTCCCCACGTCCATTTCTCCATTGTTATGACCTAACGTAGAAATGAAATGAGTAGGCAATTGACCTAGACATTACTTGGACGTTAATATTAAACATCGCGTACCAATGCCAAATTTGCACCAAAAGTAAAACAAAGGTGGGCTCCGCTCCAGACCTCACGTCCCTGGTTAAGGCTGAATCCAAGCAGGATTTTGCGCCCTTTTCGTTTTATGTATATTATTTAAATTAGAATGCAGATAAATAGAAAATAACTCCCATAAATTATAGTTTGTTGCATACTTCAATAATGAATACAAATAGGCATGAATAGAAGTTAACAGAAACTCAAAACTAAGTCAATTCACTTTTGGGACAGTCCCGTATCCTAAAAGAGTATTGACTTAGTTTTGAAGTTTCTGTTAACTTTTTTCTAAGGCTAATTGTATTCATTATTGAAGTATGCAACAAACTATAATTTATGGAAGTTATTTTCTATTAATCTGCATTCAAATTTGAATAATAGACATAAAACAAAAAGGGCGCGAAAACCTGCTTGGATTCAGCCTTAATGTAATTAGCATTACAAATCACTCGTACAAATCACTAATCTAGGATATACGTATTTGTATTTTGTACCCTATGCCCCGCCACGTAAATCGTCTGACGAGAAGTGTGTAATTGGATATCCTAGAAAGAGTACAAATACGTATTTTAAGTACTTTTCCAGTGGCGTATCCAGAGAGAAGCCGCGTGTTCACTCAAACGAATATGCTCTATTTACCTTTTGCATTATTCCAATATTTTTGTAAGAAAATATTTGGATTGGATCCGAAAAACTTAGAAATACTAACAGTCCCATACCAATTCCAAATTTTTACCGAACAAAAAAGAGATCGGAAACATATCGGCACCAGAATTGTTATAATTGTTACTAGCCTTAAAATTAAAAAAAAACATATCTGAAATGTGTCTCCTTGAAAGTATAAAGGTAAAATGTTGTACTTTTAGGTTTATAATACAGGTTTCACCGGTTACCGGTGCGACTTCCTATAATACCGGATGTTTAAAAATAATATTAAAAAAGTAATTAGTTTATATAATACATTCATATTAATATAGATTTACTTTGAAGATAATTTTCTGTAATATCGGAGGTCCAAAGTCAATCCGGAATTCAGAAATCGTCGGAATCCAAAATGTTGACATTTCGGAAATTCAATGCTCCTGAATTGCAACTTTGCAAATTTCGGGAGTTCTGGCGTTACGGAAGTCAGCCTTGTCGAAATTTCGATATTGGGAAACCTCATATCTTATCACTTCGATTCCAGAGTTGTGAATATACGTACCTTTACTAGCAACGGTCCTTATTTATTCAAAAAATATCTTGTTGATCTGACTGGCAGAAAGGTTAAAAATCGATGCTCCCTGTCTCATGTGAACCGATGTTTTTCATCATTTCGTGCTCACAACTGAAGAAGACACACCTGAAATCTGACCTTTCAAATATCAGAACTTCCAAATACCCATATTCCCGAATGCCTACATCCCTACATTCAGGAAAGATCAATTCAATTCCGCGATTCCGAAGGGCCCTAGTTTGCAATATATATGCTTGCAAGGTATATTAGACCAAGGTTTTGTTTGGGGGCGGAGTCAGAATTGGGATGATAAATGCGAAGATTTGCACGATTTCTATCTGCTTTTCACAAACCATTTAAAGATGGGGTGCTCCACAAGATAGATGGTGTAGTGGAATCACTTCTACATTATGCCTCTGTAAACACCCGAAATGTATTTTTTAACGAATGAATGATTACATTCAATAGTCTTATGCTAAAACGCAACAAGCTACATACAACACGTAGTACATTTCCTAATCGCAATCGCTGTGAAAACATAACATGAAAAGCAGCGGAGATAGGAAAGTAAAATGAATATTTTATTGAGTCCAATTTCATGGAACAATTTTCTTAGATATGTTACCATCTTGACAAATTTCGTATATTACTATACAGTAGAATTTACCAGAAACAGTCCGCTTACCGTATAGTGGAAGTCTGAGATAAAAGCAACAAAATAACTTTATGTTAACAGTACTTAGCAATTCATTGGTAGGTTGCAAAAATATTTTCCCCTCTTATTGTTGATAATGGGAAAATGCTTTATTGACCTTTGTACGGAAATGACATATTGCGAAATTAACGAAATTTCAAATCTTAACCCTGATAGGTACAGGAACTAATAAGAAAAAATTAAGCTAGGTTCCGAATAGGTCCCTCCTCCCCCTCGGTATGCAACCGTTAACATCCCCAATAGACAATACTGTTCACTTGTGACATTAGGATTGTAAACAACACCAACAATAAAATCCTTGCAATATTCACTTTTTAACAAGAACACGAAACAATAACAGAAATATAACATTTTCCAACAATGCCATATTCCCCCAAATCCGACATATTACTCAGTATCAAGATAAATATACACAGCTTTGCCAACGTCTAACGATCTTCGGAAATTTCTTCACTCGACGTCACTCAGCAGGCAACCTCCAGTGAAGGCATTTAAACAGGAATACACAATCAGCTTATTTCCGACAAATGCACATCATTTTATTAAAACATAAGATAAATTGTTCTTGATTCTGACTATACGTATAATATTATTGAAAGCCTAGTCAGTTTTCTACAATAGATACATTTACTCTTCTTGGCATTAGTAACCTGTCTTCCTGCAACAAACAACAATTTTTGGAAGAAGAAAATTATTCATACAACAGGACCGTAAACCTAAAACTTCCCTCCCACATTTCACCCTTATTTCTGTTGTTAAACAGCTAATTTGGAGGATCTGACCTAAGATCTGTTCCTCCCCATCAAAACATTTTATATGGTCTTTAGGCATCTAAAGGTTCAGGCTAGTTAAAGGGGGGTAGAATTGGCGAAGGTGTCGGCTAGACCCTGTGAAGTATGTCATTCCAACATTTGCCTGATATGGTTGAAGAGAAACGATGAAAAATCTCAATCAGGATGGTCTGCCGTTGTGATCGATTCCACGATTTGCCAAATGTCACGCTAACGCTCTTCCACTGTACTATGGCGGCTCTGACCTCATTTTTTAATGTTTATACTTTTCTTTGAGACATATTAATTTCAAGATTCGGCAATACCAACAGCTTCTTGTATTTCCTTGGCTAAAAAATAAACAGCTAATTAAACAATGACGACAGTTCTGATTCTCTTCTCTGGCTTAAACGGAGAAAACTGACACAAAGTTATATAGAACGTACTGCAGGAAATGTGATGTCGATTTTATCATTGCTGTATGCCTTGAAGTTTACCATATCAAGGGCTAATATTGGAATGTAATATTTGGTTCCTAGAACATAGACTGAAACATTTCATCAGATAGATTTAAAATGTTACCCATATAAACGGAGCCGCCGTAGGTTATTGGTCGAGCGTTGGCGTAGTATTTGGGAGTTCGATCCCAGCGGCCGAACTAAGTTTTTTTTCCTGACTGAAGTTTTTCATGTCGCACCAAACAAATGCGGGTATGGCGCCTTCAACATAGACCTTCCCGAATCCTTTCCCCTCCCCTATACCGGCCTGAGCATTACATGCCTAAATGTTATAAATAAATACTTATCCCCCCTTCCTACATTAACACCGTTATCAGTTGAGCGAAGCATGGGTATTTTGTCTTGGAAAAGAAAGCCTGTCGTGTTTGTTTTCAATAGTTCATTCATCAGTTGTTGTTATTTTGATACTGACCCTCCAACTCCCTCCCGCTCTCTCTCTTTCCCATACAAACAAACACGCAAGCTAAGCAACCAAAGCTGTTCGTAGTAGTTTAAAAGGAATTATAACTTCCTCCTTCAAAAATTAAAGAAAAACTACAGGAAAATGTTTCTTCATGACCCCCAGAATATTAGAGTCATAACTCAAGAAGGTCGATTTTAAAGGAAAGCCAAGAAACAATTTTTACATTAAGATAATGTTAAATATTTTCCTTTCTATTTAAAGCTATAACTTTATTTAAATGCATGTCGTTTAAAATAGAGTACGACAATTTAACGACAGTCTTTCACTGACGTATATAGAGTATATAGATTAATATAAAACTATAGTTTCGTCTCCCCCACCTACACTGGAATTTTGACGTAATACACTTTTCCACAGATGAAACATCATATAATGTGAAAATCTCAAAGTGATATGTTTTAGGAATGTATCTTTCTTCGTGTCATATGAAGAGAACAATTTGCAGACGACCTGTGGCCATTCGATGTGACTGTTACGAAATTAAGCAAATCCTTCGAATATTTTGATACCAACTGATTTCAGATTAGAGATTTATTGCTCATTAGAGATCGCAAGTGAATTGGCAGTTGGAAGAAGGCAATAGAAGCGAAAGATTTGAAAATCTAATTTATGCCGGATTTAATATCTGGAAAGGATCGCGCATCAATACACTGCAAAAAGAAAGCAAAAAAAGAAAATAAAAAAAATCGGAAAATCCTACATATACAGGTGTGAATAGAGATTGGCAAAAATAGCGTAGCAGCTAGTTTTTCACTGCTACTTCGGCTAAACTGCTTTCACTGCTACCACCGATTAAAAGTAGCTACTGGCGTAAATGTTGTTTTTCTCCGAAATTTGCTAAAGGTAAAACTCACTGTTTCCATTTTTCTAAACAAACAGACGTGCTAGAAGAACGGAACAAAAGGGCAGAGAATTGTCTGCGGAGAGGACAATCATGGCGTGTGAACTCTACGTAATTAGTGGCGTTTGTTAAGTGTTATCGGAACTGATAGAAACAACTCTCGGAAAACACAAGTCGTTCGTTGGCTTTGTGGCGTAATGGGTGAAGCGTTGGATTACAAATGCAGTGGTCCCGAGTTCGACACTCGTTCATCTTAAAAGTTTTTTTTTAAAGAAAAGAGTATTCCAGGTATAATTTGAATTGTTATTGTTTATTTTATACCTTTAATATCATTTAATATTTTTCTGTTATATATTTTGTTCTGCTTACTCTGATTCTGTACTCTAATTCAGATTTAATAAAGAAACATAAAAAAATGGGCAAGGCTTGTGATCCAGTGGTCCCGGGTTCGGTACTCGTTCAGCTAAAGTTTTTATTTTTAAAGAGCAATACCTTGTTCCGTTCTACTTGCGAAGAAGGCCCTGCTTTTGCGATTAGACTTTTTTCTTCCTTGTAGGTGAATAAAACAATACACACTTTAAACGTTTTATAAAATTCACAGACACAGGTTGGAAAAAATCAGGTTAGGTATTTTTTCTTCTTAATACCCTGTAATGTGGAAATCCCCTTTTCTATTTTAGCCTTCTAGGAATAATCGTACAATATTGTAAGTTCTTATCGTTAGCAGAAAATTGAAAAGATCTAATGATAACGATCTATGAGTTGGATCTCCAATTTCACAACTTATTAATTAATCCTATTTTTCAGAAATAAGAAATATCATTACTGGCAAAATAAACACAATAATAAATTTCCAAGATATTTCAGAACAAATTTTCACAAAAAAAACAAGACCTAATTCAATTATTTCACTTCGGAAGTGTATCCTGAAAGAGAGGGCTTCGAACCACTCCTTGTAATAAAAAACGTGAGTATATTAATAAACCTCTTTTATACTACCAGGCTTGTTTCTTATATCTAAAATAAAATCAATGAGAACAAAGGAGATTTAAATTCGATTCTGATTGTATTGTAATAAAATCTTCTTCCTCTCTTTTTCTCCAAAATCAAGGTCAATATAATTCATAAAACAGACGCACATTTGAATAATGCAATGAAGAAAAATATACTTCTTTTTACCAAGTAAAATAATAAATGTTTCGTCCAATATATCCACAGTAATCGATCAAACAAAAGTGTATCGCTACTTTGATCAAAATGAATAAAATAAAAAAAACATGAGCTTCGATTCATTTAAGAATCCTTTCAAGATCGCACAAGAATACGCATTTCAATTTCATAAATAACTCTAGCGGATCTCAACAGCCTCCTATAAAACCACTGAGAGTTAGGAATATCAGGAAATTAAAACATCCAATCTATACCCCTCATAGGAGTGCGCTGTTACTTCACTGCTCCAAAATATAGCTTATTTTGAGAAACTTCAAAAATAGTATTAGATAGTGAATGTAATGAAATAAAACTCATTCAACTATACTAAGCTTCACTCTCTTACCTGCAGTAGCATAAATTCATAATAATAACTGAGATACTAATTTACATTTTCCCTTATGTAACGATCACCTCTTGTTTTACCACTTAATAATAAAGACGAGGATAACTTTTTTTTATCAAAATCATACAACGTGAAAACATACATATTAGTACGAATTCATATCACACATGTATGGGTCAATCCCATCTTACCTTAATTTAAAACTTGGAAAACTTTGACTTTGATGAAAAAGGATACGATATAACACACAGAGCTTCACTTTTTGTGTTAAATCAGCATTCAATCGATAGTACTTCACACAAAATTAGTATAGTAATAATTTGTTCTGTCTTTCCTTGAAGAATATAATTATAACTCATTTTATTCTTCCCGAGTAAATCACCAATAAGACAACTCCATATGACACCTGGAGCATAATTTCAATTATGCAGACACCACAGTTCTTTTTATGCCCTTTTGTTAAAATAAGTTATATCTCGCTTCATATATCAAAATAATTAATATATCTATTAATTTCAAACAGGAAACTTTTACGTAATTTTCCACAAAACTGTTCCTTTTCACTTCGGTAAAAAATCGTGTTTCAAATAGCTTCACAATATCTCAGAACCAGAAAATGTATACGTGTTTCCTCTGCCTGCATACAAGAATCTATATCTGCGTCAGGTTTTCAGATCCCCTCGCGTTCATTCGAGGTCGCTTCGTGAACCTCTTTCCCCCAATCAGGATTAAGCGCGTGGACTGCTTCAAACAAGTAAGAGTAACTCTATAAACATGGAGTCGACTAAAAGCAGTCGCCATGTTGTGTCCTATCAAATTTTAAAAATATTTCAGTTCCCACACTACAACGCAATGAAAACATTGTTGCAAACTGTCGCAACATATTAAACTGTCAATATATTATTGTCATGGAATTATTCACGCCAGGATTCTTTACGCTGGCGAGAATACTTTCACGTCATGATTGTCCCTCACCGCAAACACTCGTAAGGACAGACGGACAAGTGCCCCGAGGTTATAGTCCAGAGACTCTGCCAAAACCCACCCAAATGGGAGTTCTTAAGCATTAATTTTTTTACGGTAAAAATAAATAGAAACCCTAAATTTCTACTTACAGCTTCCCAATTTTGGGTTCATACTCCCCAAACTTAAAATTCTGGCAGAATCCCTATTCGGAGCCAGACATATTTAATTATTTATTTTACATGATTAAAAACACCCAAGAAAAAAATTGCGGAAAACTGATAGAGATAAACACCTACTGCAGCTACGAAATGCTGCGCCTGAAGCGGGCACAGTCGTTTGTCTTGTGCCTCTACCACCCACTAAATCTAATACATTAATATCGAAAAGATGCACCCCAAATGCTCCCAACCGGTTGTGCATATGAGCAAATACCCTTTTGTATTCCCCTAGATCCGGGCTCCGGTTTTCCCATTTCTTTCCTACGTTTAATCAGACTACAAGTTCATTTCAGAAGGGTGCCACGGGCTTTCGATGGAGATCCACGGTGTCTAGGCATGGTGTATATGCGGAGTGTATGTGAGCTATACCGACAAACCTCTCGAAGTGATTCCTCACATCAAAATAAGACGAAAGTTCCTCTGACAAATTTCTGAATGTGCATTGTTCCGGAGCTATAGGTTGCCGAAAGCATGGGGAAATTAACTTTAGAGTTTTATATTTTATCATCACGAACAGTAAGCTGATGCGGCACAGTATTGTCAAAAACTTCAAAATTTCTCAATTTGAAAATGCACCTTTTAAAATTCTGCAATGAGCATGCAAGAGATTCCCCAAAGTAAGAAGAGGATTTCGGAAAATTTCTGAAGATGAGGTAGGTCGAAATGCTCATGAATTAAACGACTTCCCGTGTAGGTAAGGATGATGTACGTCATTCATGGCATCTAATTGGGCAATGATATTCTATCCCTTTGATAGCAAATAAATAAAATATTGTTTGAAATCATACAATTATTACTCCTACTTGTTATACAACCGCGCATTTAAAATAAAATTGTTCGGTAAATGGAATCTGCTTGAGATATCAACTTGG
>JAGDQP010045451.1:2385-15593 GCA_022664845.1 Lepisma saccharinum
ATGTCCATATTTGATTAGGATATTTCAGCTGTATACTATACAAGAGGGAGCACGGATCTGCTTTTAAATGTTCATAGTGGGAACAATATGCGAGTTGATTTGGAATATAAAAATATAATAATATTAATTATATTACTTAAGTAATATATTATATGCTCTTGAATTAGCACGAATTTTAGCCTTTATTTTTAAATATAGTACCGGCATTAAATTTGACATTTTGAAAATCGTATTTTACTTATAAACACCAGGCCAAAATATACCATAAGAATAATTTATATCTTATACCTAAACTAACAAAAGTACCCGCCCCTTAAGGGAGAAGAAATCATGTATTCAACAGTCATTGGGCCATTCGTCACTACTCGCTTCAACTTGGCTAGCTGCACCCTTAACGTTGTAAGTTAGGGATGTCCTTTTATCGTAACCAAATTCTCGGGGGGCTAATCCCTCATAGGAGGATTTCCTTTTGATGTTCGATTGATACCATGTCAATGCCGATTCTCGTAGTATAAAAGGTACGATGGCTAGGTACTGATGTGGTGGTATTCCCGTTCTAGTTGGTTAACGTTGCTGAAATCTCGCCTTTCTTTGGATGGTCTCGAGAATGCCCGTCCTTCTGATAAACGTAGTCTTGTTCTAACGTGCGAACCTCGGTGCTACTCCGTACCTCGTTATCGCGACTGGATGGTCCATGGCTACTCCGGTTTACCTTCCCTCTTCTCTCCTGTGGTTTATTTGATCTACCGTTCCGTTTTGGTGGCCACTGATCATCCGCATTTCCGATTACGTCACTGTTCACATCGCTTCACATCGTCTCATGGCCTCAAAAGCGACCTGACCTTTGCGATAGTTCGCAACGCTCAATTTTTACACCTTTTCCATGTTTCTTATTCTTGCACACACTATGCGATATTCAGTTTTCGCTTACTTCCCTTCGACCACAAGTATCACTTAACGAAACATTCAGTTCGGTTTTCTTGCCGATATTTTCAGCCGTACCCCGCGAAGAGTTTACATATGGCAAAGTCTCGCCACAAAACTTCTCGGCTCGTATGTCCGTATCTTTCCCATTTATTATTCCAAGATTCTTCGTTTCCTTAGTTTCCTGACATAGAGCCAACGCATAGGTTTTGGTTTTCATTCATTCCGCTACTTGGATGCCATAGCGCTCCAGGTTCCGATCCGTATTTACGTAATATTTTTACACGCCTAGATTGAGCATTTGATCACTTGTGCTTCTAAAGGCTCGTCCACCATGACAGAACTGGAGTTCACAACATCCAGTTTTCTCTAAAAAATTTTGTTCCTTATCTTCATGCATCGTTTTTTTTCCTCACAAGATGCCGATCATTAATTTAATCGTTCGTTAACTTCCCTTAACCTTTTATCAAGGTTGTTCTCGACACCTGTTAGACGATCAGTCAAGTGCTTTACCGCTCCCTTCAGAGTCACCAGTTTCCTTTTCTCCACATCGACTCGCGTCATTAATTCCTCTTCAGTCTTTTTTAGCTGTCGGCCTAAACACTCTGTCGACATTTCACACTTCATACTCACCTCAGTGAACTCCGTATTGATTAACTGAATGCTCACATCAATCTTATCAATCTTCGTAAAAAAAACAGGCTACTCTCACTCCTTAGTCTCCTCCGACTTTCCAATAAACGCTTAAACATTTATTCCATTTCTACTACTGAAATTCTAATTTCTGCGCCTTCATTACATAAATCAGGTGGATTGTTTGCATTTCCAAAACAATTGATTTGATACATCCTTTTAATTTACTGTGTGGAGTTGCCCATAATATACATCCGTCTGACTGCACGTTCGACTAAATACACGTCCGCACTCACCACACAATATCGATTGATCATTCATACATTTTTGGTCGCAACAGCTTATTTCATTAACGGTCTCGTCTGGCATCGGGCCTGTTAACATACAACGATAATCAATCGTGTGCTATTATCAGACTATAGACTTCAACACACCACGATCACTACATCGCTTGTCCAGTCGTACGCCGACCCCATGTACTACCGAATCTAATAACCTATATATGGCAGTCAGTTAGAGTATGAACAGTCGTGCCTTCCGCAAAATACTGAAGAACACAACGCCAAAAATGTTCGTAACCTGAAGGACACAGAATAACCAAGATGTATCCTGGCAGTTAGGTAGCACTGTAGTGCCGAAAGACGTATGAATGCAAAGATAAGTTCATATGACGTCATACAAGTCCACAGCTCGCTTCAGATAGGAGGGACGATGGCAATGAATGCAATCACCGGATATACATATGCCGTTTTTGGATTAACAGCGCTTTCACTACGGTAGGAGTCCCCACGAATGAGATATTCAACTAAAGAACTAAATACATGCTGAACGCAAGAGCAACCATAATGCATCCCGGAGCCATACAACAAAAATTAAGAATGGATATGAATGCCCTATATCTGAATTCACTACTTCAAATGCATTACTCTGCTTGAAATAGAAATGAATCAAATAAAAAGCTCCCTATTCGAATACTGGAACATATACACATACGTTCTAGTTGTGCATGCATGACCTTCCGGGTCATTACATCATAGCATACAAATTATTACAGGTTCAGTACATTGATCGTTCAGTGCAAGAAATTCAAATTAAATTGCCTCCAATTTTCTTAAACAACTAAATATAATATTACGTGAAGTTAAATTAAAAAAAAAACATTCATTACAAGTATGCACAAAAATATTGATACTTCAACTTTACGCAGTCACATCGCAAGCGCCATCTCCCGCACTCGTCCCCGGTCTATTATTCACTTGCAATAAACTTTCAGTACTGTACATAGTGTGGTGACGTAGACCACACGGCCACATCATATGCTTAATATTTTATAAATAATTAACCAAATATTTTTATTTTCTAAATTTAATATTTTATATAAACACAAACTTTGAAAGTATATAGTTTTCAATGAAAATGTCTGCAATTAAAATGTTAAAAGTTTATTCTGCAAAAAATATGTCAAAACCAAATTTTATCAAAAAAAAAATAATGCATGTTGATAAATTATTTCCAGAAATGTAAAGAAGTAACAATGGGAATTAACTCTTTAAAACTGCATTTGATAACAAATTGAAAAGTTTAAAATACAACCTAATACAAATCAGGATATATTTTGATTTTGAATGTTGTTAAAACCAAATACCTGGAAATAAAAATAAAAAATAACTAACCTTTTTAGTTAATTTTATATTAACTTCTACTATTGAGAAACCAACATCAAAACAAAAAAAAATCAGATCATAATACAAATGATATTACAATGTCTACAAAACATTTAAGGGATATATTTTTTTTAAAAACAAGTTCAATATTTTATTTTCAATAAAGTCTTAGCAGATCAGGATAATCGGGCTGTTGAAAAATCAAGTTAGTCTTGTGTACTGAGCCAAATCATCTATTATATATGCAAATCAGTACATATGATCCTTTATTGGCAACACCAAATATAACCTACAAAAATGTAGAGAATCAGAAAAGGATAAATACAAAGATAGAAGTGTTTTCACTTGTAATCTTGAAGCACTACATCCAGAACAAGATTATTCTATTCAGATTTCAAATCTTTACCTCAGACTGGTCTTGTAATTGTAAATGGTTTTGAATATTTATTAAGACCACATAATAAAATAATATCTTCTACTACAGCAAATATTCATAAATTCTTGCTCTTTTCGCGCAAGAACTATGAAAACCTATGTTATTTGTTCACGGTGATAAAGAATGCGAAAACTTCTTTCTACTTATTGTTGCTTCCATGATATGGAGGGTCGTATTTTTTCGTATTTTCAAATGTTAGACACAGATTTGAGAAAATCGCAAATTATATGTTATTTGGCTTGGTGATGTAGAATGTGAAATTTGTATTTCTCTACCATCTACCCTTCCCATCATATAGCGGTTCAAATTTTTCAATTTTGGACGCAAAAATTGAGAAACTCGCAGAATATAAATGTTATTCGTGTCCGTAATGCAGAATGTGACATTTGCTTCTTTCTACCTATTGCCGCTTCCAATCAATGGCGCTTTGAATTTTGCTTTTTTGGTCCCATAACTAAGAAACTGGCAAATTATATGTTATTCGGGTTGCTAATGTTTGTTTTTCCCATCATAGCAGAGATTACAGTTTTGTCTCTAGCCAAAAGCACAAAAACCTTGAATGTTTTTTTATTATTTCGTAGCTGTCAGCAGACTACAAAAAATGCAGGGTAATTGTAATAATTGCTATGTTCACCAGCAAAACTTATCTAAGTAATTATACACAAGAAATAATATTTTCTTTGTTCTTCAACGACAAGTGCATGTTTCGTACATAATTCCCTAGATTATACAGACCGCCGTGGTGTTGGAGGAGGTATTAAATCTAAAATTCCACGCTAGTTCTTCAAATTGTAATTTATTGACTAGCCCTTATGTTCCAGTGGATATGAATGTACTATATGTTTTCTTTCCACAAATTGCGGTCTCTATAATTATTTGTTGAATAAGAATAACATTGGCCGAATATTGCTTGCTTTCCTGTGCGTGGTTTTAATTTACAGGCAGTATGGCGGTTTAAATTTTGCTTTTCAGGCAAAATTCAATAATTAGTCTATTGTGGCGACGATATACACAATGGACTCAAAAGAACACACACAATGGTTTGGTAATTATTTATTTCTCAAGGGAATAATACTTTACGCAAGCGACCAATAGAACCAAACGTGTCTGTAGGATTAGAGGAGGGTAGGCTTTCTATATACTCCGACATGTCATAGTTGTATTATAGTTGGACTAAAAATAATTAACTTAAATATACATTTTGCAATTCATCTCTAAAGCCTTTACATTAAGTCAAATACGCCTTAAATAGAAGTATTCTATTCACGCTTGTGACCAAGCTAGTTTTGGAAATGCATAAGTATGTCTATAAAAACTAGGTATTGTTATTAACCATTATTCGACAAGTAGTTTTTCGTGTAGTTGCAGAATATTCATACGTTCAATTTGCTCCATAAAGGAAGTGAAACATCTCTATTTATACATGCACAAATACTATAAAAACGAGTTGTAGATAGTTTAAAATATTTTACTCATCAATATTTCACCTTAGAATAGAAAGACATGTATAAATACAATTATGGGGTGTAACAAATCACATTTTGTCAGTTTGCTTTTTAAGTAGCCTTTAGTCCTTTCTATATTTCGTTTTATTCAAAAGCACTGCTTGTCTTTTTACCAAAACGTGTATACAAAATGACAATTCAGAAGCTAGATTTTACTTAAAATTATGCTAAAGGTATCTCAAATGTTAGTTTTCGACCTTTGTGTCAAGATTATGTAACTTTATTATATCCCCTTGAAATACATGCTATAAATACTTAAATATTGACTCCATGTGGTCGCAAAGTGTACAATACAAACTTATTTAAATCAATTAACCTTAATTGCCTACTTAATATACACATGTGAAAGTTGCTTCCCGAGAAAGACTAAGCAAGCTCTCTCCATTATGGTATTATTCAACTTTCATTAATACTTCAAAAATTGCTCTTTAATTAAATACAGGCCATTTTGCGTTTCCTTACAGTTATATTTGCCTTAAAATGTCACTTTTCTCAATATACATTCAAACACAAAAAAATACAACTATTATTTGAGAAAATTGTTTACGAGGCGGCGTATTCACATTTGCCATTTTTATTTACTCAAAATTAATTATTTTCTAAAATATAATGCTAAAACACCAACTATTCTGAAAACACTCAATAAACATAGATTGAAAAATGTCTCACGCTGGTTTCGTTTGTGTTATTTAGCTATTTAAGCAACAAACATCTAATATTAGGCTTAATTCTACTTAAAACAATATTTGTAAGTCTTATTTACCCAATACAAATGGAAACGTTTAGCACGCTATATTTTTTTTGTTTTTTGTTGGCTAGTCACTATATACTGCATTCAAGGTGATTTATTCACTTCAATCACTATTAATGTGTTCAGGCGCCAGAATAGTTTAGTGGAAACCCTGAAAAAGTAAAATTTAAACCGCCATAGTGCCTGTAAATTAAAACCAGGCATATTCGCCCAACATTATTCTTATTCAACAAATAATTAAAGAGACCGCAATTTGTAGAAGTAATACATATAGTACATCCTTAACCATTGGATCGTAAGAGCTGGTAATTAAAGTATAATTTGAAGTGATTGCGTAGAATTTTACATTTAATTTCTCCTCCAACACCACTGCGGTCTATATAGCCTAGGGAATTTTATACGAAACATGTGCTTATCGTCAAAGAAAAAAGAGAATATTATCTATTGTGTGTAATTGGTTACATAAGTTTTGCGGGTGAATATAGCAATTATTATGACAGCTACGAAATAATAAATGCATTTAAGGTTTTGTGCATTTGGCTAGAGACAAAGGTGTAATCTCTGCTAAGTAGCTCGCTTTCCTGCAGCCTGGCGACAGATACGAAATAATAAATACATTGAAGGTTTTTGTTCATTTGACTAGAGGCAAAGGTGTAATATCTGCTATGTTGGGAAAAACAAACTTTAGTGATCCGAATAATATATAATTTGCGAGTTCCATAGTTATGGGGCTAAAAAAGTAAAATTCAAACCACTATATCTTTGAAGCGACAATAGGTACAAAGACGCAAATGTCGTATTCTGCACTACCGATACGAAAAACATTTATATTCTGCAAGTTTTTAAATACTGCTACTAAAATTTGAAATTTCCAAACTCTATATCATGGAGAATGTAGATGGTAGAGAATACAGATTTCACAGTCTACATCACCAACCCAAATAACATATAATTTGCGAGTTTGTTAATTCTACGTCTAAAATTAAAAAATCGACAAAATTCTAGCCCCCATATATGTTAAGGGACAATAAGTAGAAAAAAATGGTTTCATATTTGACATTTGCGAGACTAAAATAAATCGCATTATAAGTTTCATTATTCTAAGACCGCTGGAGGTGATGTTAGTAAACTGACTTCAGATTTGACCTTTGGCCTCGAGGTCAGCATATTTTTTTGCATGCAGTTTTCAACGACCTCATACCAAATGTGAAAACAAAATCTCAATATGTGTAGCCGTTTAAGATATGCACAGTGTTAATTATTTGACCATATACCTTTGGCTATTGTTCCTAATTGCTAAAATTTTGTCGGAACTTGACCAGACATTGGATTCAGATAGATTATGATGAAAAACGACAAGGACTTTAAGGGGAAATATTTTATTTATTTTTGCGATATTTTAGCTGTTTGCAAGATATTGGGGCCTTAATTGCCAAAATTTTATCGGAACTTGAACAAACTTTGGACTTAGATAGATTATGATGAAAAACGACAAATTTTATAAGGGACATTTTTCGATTTATTTTTGCAATATTTGAGCCGTTTTCGAGATACCAAGCCAAACTGCCAACATTTTATCGGATCATCAGCAAACTTTGGATTTAGATAGATTACGATGAGCAATAACAAGCGGTTTATAATGGGAGATTTTTTGTTATTTTTGTTTTTGCGATCTTTTGGGCCCTTTTCGAGATATCGAACCAAACTGCCAAAAATTGTGCATGTAGCCTTTTATGAGTGCGAAATGCAATATTAAATAGGGGATACCTAGAGGAGGTGCTATGTTAAATGCCACACCTATGTTGGGTTAGAGGACGTGTAATCTGTGCTATGTTAAATATGTGGATACAAAAAATATCACCCATACGCTGGGTTAGGTAAAAAGGTTCTCGTAGCCTTATGTTAAATGCGTTCGTAATCTCCGCCATGTTATGCAGGGAATAGACAATTGCTATCCCTATGTAAGGAATGCAAGAAAACGTGGTCGTAGCCTTTTATAAACTGTGGTACTGTCGTAGGTAAAAAGGAGTCGTAGCTTTTTTAGTGTTGGAAGTTGTAACTAGCCTATATTCCTATGTAATCTCTGCTATATTAAATAGGGGTCGTAGTCTTTTATAAAAATCAGTGTGTTAGGTAATTTCTGCTATGTTAAATAGCGCATTAAAAAAGGGGTCGTAACCTTTCACAAAATCTCTGCTATCGTTCATTAATACGACGGATGAGAAAAGGGGTTGAAGCCTTTCATAGTGTTGGAAGATGCAACTAGCCTATATTTCTGTGTAATCTCTGCTATGTTAAATAATGGTTCCAAAAAGAGCTTCGTAGGGAATGAAAAGAGGGTGCCGAAGATTTTATAAATAGGGGTGCAAAAAGGGTCGCCGCCTTTCGCGAAGGGGATGAAAAAAATGTGCCGTAGCCTTTTATACATTTAAAAAGACTGCGACACAGAGTATCGTGCAGCCCTGGAAAATCGACTCCGTTCATCTATGGTAAAAATAAAAAAAATCCTCACAAAGTGCTTTCAAGTGACGCCACTACTACTGGTGCTGTTAGAACTGTTATTTTACAGTTAATATAATAAACATAGCATATATTATAAAAATGTGGACTATGTTGAAAGCTATGAACTTCAATAATTTCCCATTCACGTAAATATGGTCTCCGTTCCATGTTTATTCGATATTATGTGGATGTGCATTGACATTGAAAAGATGTATTTTGAACATTCATATGACGTCCACATGAATGAACACTGCAGATTTGTGAGGTTATCTAACAAATGTTCTGTAGATATCCTGTAGGCTATACATAAGTGTCCACTCAACGCCTATATTAGGTGTACTGGTTTTATCTACGAATATTTACTATGTCCATTAGTCAATTTCGATACCGCATTTTATAATGGGTAAACATTATACATTTTCGTACTTACCGAATTACTTTGTTCAATTTCAACTCGCTCTTAAACGACTATCCGAACTTTCTTCCATGCAGCAATGAAGTAACAGTGTTAGTTAATAACACACCATAATACAATGTAATAAACGCAGGGGAAGAATAAATATGCTCAAATGCTAACAAAAATTAGTAAAATTACAAACTTCGTTTTCATAGGTATCGAATATTCATTATTTCTCCCTTTCTTTATTGCCGAACATTAGTTCATTTCAATAAATATTTTATGTTAAAGAAATAGTGCTCTTGTTTAAGAGAATTTGAGCATGTAAACTCTCCCAGCTGAGACATATTTGTATTAAATAAAAAAAATCATAATATATTTCTGAGATGTAAAACGTTAATTGAATGCAACTATTTTTGTAGCTGAGATCTTTTCTGAAAATGTGATCAAAAAGTGCAACTGCCTGGATCTGTGTGAACATAGCATGGCCGTGAGTAAGAAGCATGCATATAGGTAAGACTTAAGCGGTGTTTCTTTCAATAGATCAAAAAATAAAGTAGTTAAGTAAATAGTTATATTAATGATTAATATTTAAGGTTTTGTGGAGAAACGCTTAAAGGGGTTAAACGCTTAAACAAATGTGAACCTTTTATTATGAAGCCATCCAATTTCTTCTGTAAGTATATGATGCTGAGTCGATCTGCGGAAAGTCTAAGTGGAAATTAAGTTCTTGGTCAAAGGTATAATAAATGATTTCACCCTGCATTTCATTAAGGGAACTGGCTATGATATGATCTTCTCAAAGATTGAATGAATTTGGCGTGAGTATATCTGTAACTTCATTAGATTGCCCCACCAAGTGACGAATTTCAAATCGGTACTGTTATAACGAAGAACTATGAACTCCATCTTTCAGGTACTGGTAGTTGACAGTGTTTGATATACTAGTTCACCAATAGTTAAACTTAACCCATTGTCGTCATCAGCCCTTGACTACCCAAGTTACTTACCCCATTAATGTATGCAAGGTGAGCCTCTGAGGCTCATGGTAATCGTTATAATTATTTTAGTATACTTTTTTGTGCCTTTTAGAATAATATTTTTCTTCTCTTTGTAATGTTTGTTTAAGTATAGATTTTTATTTAAATACATTTTTATATTTATATTTTTAATCTAAGCATTATAACACCTATTTTAATGATTTTTTTGTAAGGTACACTTACACTTGTGATAGAATAGTAGAATAATGTTAATCATGATCATTATGTCAAGGTTTAACATTTAAATTTTTAAGGCATATTGTAATAAGTTCTTCAGTTCTACACTGAATAAAATAAATTAGTGTCTCAACTAAGTGGATTTATTATTCTTGTCCGCGGCAATTCATGAAAGCTCTCTCGGAACCTGCATCCTGAAGAAACAATTCATGTTGACTTTCCCAAACATTTCAAGCATCTTCTTGATACACGAAAGTGCTTTCCACACATATGTTTCTTACACACATCACATTTTTTGGCATTCTGTTCTTCTTGGATGGGCTAAGGTGACATCGTCTTCGTTTATTTGGAGACTCAACTCCAAATTCTGCTTCCTGTGATGCTGAAGGGACTCTATCATGCCTGGTTGCAAGGACGGGTTTAGAACGTTTACTGATTTGTGGTTGTACTAATTCTTCACCTAGATGAGCTAAGAACTGATGTTGTCATTCATTTAGCTTATGAATTGGATGCTTTTTGAGGCTGCCAATCCGGAAGCACCAATCCAGTCCATAAGCATCGTCATGTGCCATCTATTTGTATTTCGTTTGCAGGAATAGTTGCGAAACATCTGTTGCAGGATATCAGTGTCTTTTTGGATCCATTTTAGTACAGAATGATATCTGGTTTATTTGATTCTTCTGCAATAATGCCATTGGAGTGAAGCATATTTGATAGCAACACTACAGATATGTTCTGTTGAATCACATTATAAACAAGCGCGAAATGCTTTTGTAATCCATTGATTGAACTTTCCTCTTCTCGGTTTTTATTTGGTTGAAACTTTGGTATAAATGTATTATTTTGTCTCTTAGAGTGCCTACAATTGTAAGAACATTTTGTAATAATTTTCTTCCTTGCGGAAGCGAATTAAAAATTACCACAACTAACATTCATTTGGGTGGCGCGAAACGGTTCTACTATACTAAACATGCTACATCTTCAGATATATTACGTTTTTACTTTTTTTCTTATTTTATCCAAAGTAAGGTATCCGTTTTAATGGTTACGCTGTCATAGAATCACAAACTCAGAAGGTCTTAATTCCATATATGTCCGGCTTCGAACTATATACTGTCGAAACCCACGCCGTCTCCTGAATGTCGCTAACTGTTCGTCAATTGTTAGATTCTCTCCGGATAGGTAAAACTTCTCCAGCTTAACATTTACTATCTCTCACCAATCTCTCAAAGCTGCCAATTGATATTTTCCCTTCTTACACTTATGACGGTTGAATCATCAAATCCCAATTATGTCTTGAGATCAACGAATAGTTTCAACCTCATTGATGCTCGAAATATGAGTGGTCCATATAAGCGACTGCACAATTCCCTTGTACTCGAGTGATTACTTTTCAAATGTCCTGCCCGCGATAAGCGGTCCAATCAGAGTCTTTATTTCAGCACAGTCTTTCTCAGCCAAAGCATTTGTGTATTTCACTACTATATATATGATATCGTCCGTACTTTACAATTGAAGAGCTTCAGTGAGCGTTTCAACAACTTTCAATGAAGGTAGTTTCACTATATTCATTTGCGATTTTATTATATAATGAAATTGGACTTTTCCTCCCAATTCAGGTTAATTATTCTATACTGTACCGTATTTTCTATACTAGTTGAGGACTCTCAATGTTATTATCTTTTTCCTCACTGTCGAGGCCTACTTCGTCGGCCGTTTCACATATTTCATTAAGAAGATGCACTTCACTATCTGTTTCATTATAGTCTCTATTACTATCAGAAGTCACGTGTTCAGTATCTTCTTCTAGCAAAGCGGCACACCAAACTTCCTCAGACAGTTTCCGTCGGACAATCGTACATAATACTATGTCACATTAATATACCAGAGAGATTTATGCACATAGCATTTTATACAAACTTATCATCAGTATGCTCTCTATCCTCGGTATGTTAGCCTAGATCAATTCATTTGCAGGAATATGTGATTAGTAGGAAAATAATAAGCTAATCGTGTACAACAAATAATAACTATATCAGTATGAAAACCCTTCGGGGTAAAGGGAAGGGTCATGCAAATGTTATACTAATAAAATAAGTTATATCCATTTTGCGTTTGAATTTCTTTGTGCCACTACGGTGGAAGTGTTTCTTTTGAAATACAATTAAGAGACTTAATAGCCTATCTCCCTCCACAGTGACCCAAGAAAGTCACTCGCAAAATGGCTATCACTTCTTTCGTAACCATTTAGGTCTAAGCAAAAATACAGGCAGAATGACAGACACACTTTTTTATAATCAGTAAAATTCTGTGAAATAAGCTAAAAATGTTATAACTTTGAACCCTTTACCGATTTTGACGTGTGAAGTACCGTTTGAAAGGTATTGAAGCATAGAGTAAGACACCGCAAGTATCTGTCGCATATAGAGTCTGGAATCAGTTCTATAATCAGAATTTTTTTTTCGAATCGCCCTATGTGTCTATTTTTTCGGTGTCTTTGTATAGCAAAGACTTTCCAAAGGCAAGTTCAAGAATAATAATCGGGCTTATAGTTCGTTAGATCTGAAATTAGCTATATATATGTGAGTGCCGCTAACATGCTAATTTGCAAGAGTCACTCGAAGAACTACCGTTCCTCATGATTCAGTGTACAGAAAGAAACTTCACAGTAAAAATCTTGTTTAACCATGCGTACTTCGTGTAAACTATACATGTGCGACATCTGTCTAAATTACTATACGAAGTACTATCTGAGGACGTATTTCATCTTTATTGCATAAACTAGTGACAAGAACATCGCAATTATACCCCATAATGGAACGGAATAACACATACTATTATAATCATTCTTTGTTCCTCTGAGTCACCTCTAGAGTCAATTGAAGAAAAAATTCCAAACACGTTTTGCATCACGTAAACCACACGAACAACTTGAAAGGCTTATACGATGTGTAAAACCAGTCTCTCCAGGAACACAAGAACTATAATTGCAATTTAAATAACTATCTTCACTGTGCAAGAGACAATATACCTTACTGAGCCTCCCAGTTACACATTGCGTAGTTTACTACTAGCTAAGAGCTGTATCACTACTGTGGATTCGAGCTCTTCCCCTATTCACTTTACATGTAAAGATATGTTTTCTTTTTCTTTCTTTTTTCTTTGAAAAAAAAAACATT
>JAGDQP010045452.1:0-15593 GCA_022664845.1 Lepisma saccharinum
GCACCAAGAAAGGTGGGGCGGTCAGTCCCACGCTCGACCACCTTTACTTCCTAGGGGTACCAAGGACGTTGGTAGTGTTGTAAATAATAATTAAAAAATTCTCCCATACCGTATCTGCCCCAAGTTAACCTTAAACATCATTCAACACAATAGAAGGAAGTTTTGGGTGTCCCCGACCTCAAGCACACCAGTTGTCAGTGGTGCTAGCCTATTTTAAAATTCAACTTGTAGAAATGTCTTTATTAATACAAGTTACACGTATGCATTGATTTACACCAAATTTGACATACGGTACGCATTAGGTACTGGGACAGTTCATGTGGGTACTTTTGGCGCCGCAGTTGTTAGTGTTGCCAACCAGCTTCAGAAAATGAAATTTTAAATTGCTTCCATATCGTTGAACGTATCAGGACCAAACTTTGTATTTACGTACTGGGTCGCGTCATAGAGGTACTTCAGCTCCTACAGTTGACAGTGTTGTCGATTTTTTTTAAAATTAAATATTCCATACAGTCGAAATATGTGGTTCCCTGTACCCAAGCACACAGTTGTCAGCGTTGCCACCCTATTTTAGAATTCAATTTTTCAAATGTCCGATACTGCTGTGTGCCGATAGCTATTACTGTACTTTTAAAAAAGCGCGGGGGGAGTCGCGGGACGTGGGTACGTTATGATATACTCTGAAATAATAATTCTCAGAGTCCTATTGCAACAGACTTATTAGAAGAAACACACACGTAGTTTATTGTTTATAAGAGTTATACAATTCTTCTTAAATATAGATATAAAATAAAATATTTTTTGTTAACACTGTCTGCATCTATATATTTTCACAGTATGGGACGAGGCTTGGAGCCCGAGGCATGAGGGAGCAGCGCCCCGAGCTTTTATAGTGAAACACTATAAACGCAAACGTATATATATCTGCAGGTTATTTCCCGGGATTTTGATCTGTAAATAGTTTGTTTTTGCTGATGATAATCATGATCAAAGATAGATAAACTTTCTTGAATAATACCGTAATGAGAAATTAACGTATTGTATACGCGATGAGAGTATTTCGGTAAGAATTCATAGTTTTTTCAGTGTATAGTAAAGATGTCTTCGAAGTTGTATCATCTCTAGGAACTTAATTCTTCCTATAATTCAAAATATTTCTTCAGTTTCCTTTAGGTTTGTTAGTATTTTATTTCAAAACTATACCAAATAACTTCAGTCCATATGTCTTTAGATAATTCCTTATGTTTGTCAGGGTGAAGATATAAGAAGCATAGCAATGTGGCAGTGAATGCAGAAGTAATCCCGTCATTTATCTCGTAAGGCTGCATCAGAACAAAACAATAGTAAATTGTTATGAATGTCTGAGCACTAACAAAGTCATGCTGATTACATTCATTATCTGCAGCGTAAAGCATTAAGTACTTGCTATGTTTAAAAAAAAGTGAAAAAAGAACGATGTTTTTTAAATCAAGAAATCACAAAAAAGTTTTTTTTTTTTTTTTTTACAACACTACACTCAGGTACTCAATTTGATAGGACGGGCTTGGGAGCATTGAAAAAAAGGTAAACTTTATTTTATGACCAGTCTAGTAACTGTTGACTTCGACCCGTCACATTCGAGTGAAAAGACACGCATGCTCCTGCCGGGACTCGAACCCAGGACCTTCGAGTCGTTGGCTTGACGCCTTAGACCGCACGGCTACCCAGTCGGCATTGGGAGCATTGACGTCTTAACGTCCTAGCCAGAATTTCAACCCGAATCATAGTCAGACGGGCTACCACCTGCGGATGTAATATTAATGACCTCCATCATGAAAACGGCTATCTTGAATCATCTTCGAAATATTTCAATGCTAGGTTTGTGATATGAGTAATCAATCTGTGTTGGAATGTTCTTACGCATTACTAAAGTTTGTTTTACCCGTCCTGTAAAAACATAATGGCATGTGAAATTGGCGTGTAGTTGTGATGCGTACCATGTTCTTTTGAAAGAGTTGATGAAACGAAAGCCAAATAGCTACGGAATGTTTTTCGTTGAAGATCACTGCTATGAAACAAGAGAGTAATCTAACAGCTGCCACGCCCACATCGGTTTCACATAAACTTTTTCTCCGGTTGCTATAATTTTAACTGTTACCAACGAAGTACAATTATGATGAACATCTCTCCTAACATACAGATTGCAGAACTGGTAGCCATTTAGTTTTCGTTCCATCGAAATTTTCCAAAGAAAATGGTTTCCCGTCATTTGACTCCAACATTCTCCATGTCAATTTAACACGCCATTATATGCAATGTGCGAATTAAACTTTTTTGAACCAGGGGGGACAAAACATAATCTCGGATTTCAACAGGCAACAGAGAGAGAGAGAGAGAGAGAAAAGAGAAGAGAAGATATGCTGTCCCATTTTCCAAATGGGGGTTACTAAATCATTCACATTAAGCTACTTCATAAACATCGCAAAACAAATGGCTTTGAAATAGGCTTCGCAGCTGCTAATAAAAGTTCATAATACTGTTGTCACTTCGATGAAAATAGTTCCAACTTCTACCAAATAAAAATGTTCCTATTTTCTATCTAATTTTGATCGAAACATCTTATAGGGGGGAGAAATTTATCCCTGGCAGGGATGCAAAATTAATTTGTCAGGGTGGGAAACTTCTTTGCCAGGGAGGAAAATCCCTGGCATTCCCCACGCTAATTCGCACACTGCCATTACCCAGATAGCACCCAAGTTTGTGATAAAAGTAAATAAAATAATTTAGAAGCAGATTTAACAATTCACGTACGTTGTTTTAAACCAAAAGTCCAAATGTCAAACATGCAAAATGGTTTTGCTTGTTTACATTGTTCATAGTAGTGTACTTTACAAAAATAAATAGTTTGTAAAGATCACCACCAAAAACTATTAAAAATCTAACTTACAAATACAAGAACTAAATGATAAAAGTGGAAATCAAACTTGTACCAACGTTAAAAAATCAACTCTAACAACAACTTCCTCGACAACAATCAAAGGATTCATCCTAATACAACAATCACTAGACTCATCCTGATGCAAGCTTAGCAGAGCTTCACAGCTTTAATTGTAGAACAGTCAGCATTAAAAGAAAGGAAAGGAAAAAGTGTATTATCGAGAAGACATCTTTAAAAGAGATCTTAGAAAATGAAACTAATATTGAAATCAATCATTTAAGAAATATGGAAGTAGGAGCTTATAATTTGTTGAAATAATCAAAGAATAACTAGGTATGAAATATCTGTAGCTTGAATTTAGTAAAGAATCATCTCGGAATGATTTTCAATATAAATGATGATAAAGAGAACGATAAACCTATTTGGCCATCCTCAGTTTTGTATGTATTTGGTAATTTGTATTTCTGGGTTGTTCTTTAACTATTGCACCCTTGACAAGTTCAAACCTAAAAGGTTATTCTAATGGAAACTAAAGCACATAAGTATTAGTTTGTACTAGCCTTGTTTTTCCCTTACAGTGCTAACCGCATAAAGTTTGTTTAAATGTTGTAGCAAACTTGACGTTTCAAAGTTTGCTGCAAGTTTGGATTTACAAACTTTATGCAAGTTTGTATTTCCAAGTTTGCTACAACATTTAAACAAACTTTACGCGGTAAGTTTAGCAGTGCAAGGGAAAATCAAGCCTAGTACAAACTTGGCGTCTGGGCTTCCCCGACGCCATCTGTCCGCCTTTGGTGGAACTACGTCCACCTAGCGAAGTGTTAAAAAAAGGTTGTTGTTTTTTAACCGACGTTCCAGTTAGTATCAAAAGTATTCGAAATCTGGTTTAAACAGGATCAATAAGCTTTCACAGTTTCGAATTAAAGTCTAGAAAAACTGTGTAGGATCAATTATTCGGATTCCAGAAACTGTTTTCGTAAATAAAAGGGCTAATAAAATGTACTTCGTTCAGCAGAAGAACCGGTGGAACAGGGGTAGAGTGTTTGACAACAAGGTGAACAAACGAATCTGAAGGTCGTGAGTTCGAACCCCACTCCAGATCTCTCTTTTCTCGCTACAGGCTCTACCAACGTTTTTAGAAACAAAGTTTGGAGCCTTGCAATGCCAATTTTACCGCAAGTTTATTGTGCTATCTGGGTATGTCTTAAAGAAATAAAATGAGGGCAATGGATTTCTTTAAAAAGAAAAGAAACAAAATCCCACACAGACTGATATAGGCATATCACATGACACACACAGCTTACCATTTAAAAATTTGGAAAATGTTTTAAGATGGCGATCTTAATAACATATCTTCTAACGGATAGCGCCTTCTATCCTATATTGACTAATAATAATTTAATTTTGTATTCCATAACCGATTGTAAAAGAAAATATTTTTTCCTCAAGCCATTTGTTTCACTAATTTTCTGAGTTTCACTTTTCTCGGACCATTGCACCCAGGAACATATTTAGCCCCCACTCCGATTTTTTTTTTTTTTTAATAGTATAATGTTAAGCAAAAGTAAATTTATTTTACGTAAATTTCATACTCAGACATACTTCGGATCCCCCTGAAGGCGCTGGACCCCAGAACTAACTTATAGATACATGCCTGAGTACATCTGCAAATTTGTCTGCGATAATTTTTCTGGGTACTGTACCAATTTTAATCGAACTCTAACAGTGAGTGTCGTTTTGGGGATTTTCCAGAATTTTCGTCAGTTTCACAGGCGAATGCCGCTATGGTACCTCGACAAAGGGTCTGGACGCAAAATTTCCCTGTTGCTTTCGCTGGAACAAGGTTCGCCGCAGGACGTAATTCCTCGGAATTATGACGAGGCCTTACACAATAGCTGCCTTAGAATTCCACTCTTGTAAATGAGATTGTAGAGTAAACCAACGGGGTAGAACAGTCGGGAGGGCCGGGGTTCGATTCCCAGTGCCCGTCATCCTGAGTGAGGTTTTTCTTGGTCGCACCTAGTAAATGTCCTGGATTCGAATCCCGGTTGAGACATGAACGTCTGTGGATTTTTATCTTAGCAGGTAAGATAATAAAAACAGGCCGAAGTTATTATTTACTAAAATCGCCTAAAAATACGAAGTTCATCAAAGTTTTTTTTACGTAGCAAATGCTAGGATAGTACCTTGAATGAAGACCGGGATCGATTCCTCTCCTTGTTGTTATTGTTAATATCCCGTGTAAAATGGCGTAATTGTGTTATATCTTGAGATTGTTTAAATAAATAAATGAACTATAAGATATATTAATGTTACACCACAATAAGTACCACGTTTTAGAATATCTGTAGCTATTCAGGTTCACCGTGTTCTCTCAGATGGATTTTCTGCTGCGCCTATGAGAAACCAGTTAGAATTCCGTCCCAGAATGAATTATTTATTTATGACATCTCTGGTTCAGACCGGGATAGGATGGGGAAAAGGGTGTTGGAAGGTAGTAGACCAGAGCCTTGTTTGTAGGTACCATCCTAATATTTGTTTGGTATAACAGGAAAACCACTAGAAAAACCTCTGATAGGCTGCCGCTGGAATCGTTCCCAGGACCATCTTTCTATCTGCTAAGCCAGCGCTCCACCAACTAAGCTACGGGCGCTCGATGCATCCTCAGAATCAATGACTACCTGTCGCTAAGCCACACTCCGAATTGTACATATTCATTCAAAAGTGTGGCCTGGCGCGTGGGGTCGTCGGTTCAATCCCTGCTCATCCCATGTGGGCTTTGTGGTGTACAAATACTGTATGCTTGTGGTTTCTTGGGGGTTTTCCCGTTTCCTCCCATTTTCTTCATTCCTCCATCCGGCCTGAGTGTAATGTGTAAGTTGCCCTAAGGCGACCTTAAAATAGAAATTCAGAAGAAGATGAAACCATTTGCAGGTTTTCTTCTGGGCAATGGAGGAGGAGGTCGACTTTTGTATTTCTTACTTGAAAATTGATTTGAGCCCGGAACAAACTGTCCCGCAGGTTGTTTCTACCCACTATTACACCTACAATCACTTGATTTAGGTAGGCATCGGGATTAAAAAAGAAAAAAAAAATGGAAGGCTTGTATTAGGATTGCAGGTAGGATCTGCTATGGAAATGACCTCTCACGGAAGGAGATTTTAACGATGGGTTCATCGCCAACCTCTCGCTACAACATCCGTTAAAATATGATTCTGCCAACTAGACAGCCATGTCATCTTACGGTGGTATCCGATGCATGAAGAATAAAACATCTTAACGCTTTTCTTGGATCCTTGAGAAAGCCACGGATACGTCATAAGAACAGGTAGGCGGCGCTCCGAGCTGTGTAGGTATCTGCACATAAGGCTCAGATTTCTTCGTCAGCAAATGGAAATCTAAGCATTTCACGTACAGTTTCTTTTGCGGGGCCTTGTGCCACTGACCTTTTGTGGGAGTTGGAAGAGAGACAGGCGGCCAGTTATGGTCCCGCAGTTCAGTTAAAGAGTGAAGAGTGACGTTCAGGAAGTGAGCAGTGAGTGAGTGAACAAACTGTGGAATTGTAGTGGAAATATAACAAACTTTAAAAATGAGTAAGTACCAAGATTTATTTAAAGGCGAGGTTTCTCATTTTCGTCATATGTGACGTCGCAAAAAATTCCAATTCACAGAATCAAAAGCTATCCTGATTTCCAAGAATATTCCCGTTGAGACAGGTCTTTTATAAATGTCTTTTTGATGAAAGGCATGACGTGTTTTGAGATTATCTAAGAATTTATGAATTCGTGGCGTAACCAAGGGCGGGACAACACCTTTCCGAAAATCAAACAAACTATTGGAAGATACGCTATGTTGTGATGTTTTACCACCCAGCAGTTTTTTAAAAAGAATTTTTATGTCCAAAGAGAAAGAATTTTTATAATACTTTCTGAACCATATTTCCATTTTAAGAAGATCGACTGTATATTTGTGTTTGTTTTTCCAAATTTATGTTTGAGAAAAATAATATATTTTTGAAATCCTGTTTTCGTTGTATGAATATTCATGTTGGAAACGTTTTAAAAATATTTAAAGTATTATATTTCAAAATCAATATTGTATTGATTAAGGTAATATAGTACTTTAAAAACATTCCCGGTTTTTATTTTTAAATATATACACTATATTACCAAAATAAACTCTTAAAATAGTTGGAAATATACCTAGAATATTTTCGGTGTATGGATATGCTTGGAAATATATGATTTAGAAAATATTTCCGGAAATGTTTTACATAAATGCATTCTTAATAGACATAGGAAATATTATTTAATATCATTTGAAAATATTTTCTTGCTGTGTGGGCTGTGATGAATGTGTTTTGCAAGGATCTGCCAACAGTGTTTTAGGAGGAAAATGTTGAATCATTCGCTAAAATAGTATCACTTCTTCGCTCTTGTTAAATTTCTACAAGTGCTATGTTTATCATAAGTCCTCGGATTGTTCAAAGATTGGTCCAGCAGTTTTCTCTCCCAACTGTAGAACTCCTTAACTTCCAGTTTCTGCAGTGAATATCCGATCCGTTGCTTAAAAGAATAAATAATAATAATGATAAAAAAAAAAAAACCTGCCCAGATATTGAAGTAATGCAGATGAAATTAGATAAATTAGGACATTGGTGTGCGTTACCAGTTACTTGAATCTATGATCCTTATTATAATTTAGTTCGATTTATATATAACGTCTTGACAATACCCGCGAATCATTGGAAAAAGGGAAAATTTGTTTTCTTTTTCCTTTCAATATTTTCATGCAATAACAACTAACAATCAAAATTCACACGTTAAATTTCAGGGTTTCCGGGTGTAGTAAAGTTGTTAAAAGTTTCCGGAAATTTTAAACGGTATTCTTTTTCGTTGAAAATGGTATAGTGAGAAAGATAGAGCAAAAACACATCCCCCCAATGTCACTTTCAACCAACAATATTGCCAAAGTCCATTCTAATATTGAAAAAAAAATGGGGGAGAATATAAAACTACTGTTTTGAACCCATCACACACATTATAACCTTTCTTGCTCATATTCAGTGAACAGCTATGCACTCTTCAGTCATACTAGGAAATGCTGGAATCAGTTAAATAAATGGGTTTGGGCTACTAATATACACTGTTTGCAATAATTATAATATATTTTTAAAAATCCGACTCTGGCAACATTTTTTTTTTTTTTTTACAACCGTGCCTGAATTGTGATTGATGTTTCGTTTGTTAATATCGTATAATATAATCATATTTAGCCGTTTTCCATCCACCGCTGGATGAAGGCCTCCCCCTTTCCACATATCTCGGTTTACTGCTATCCTCATCCATGTAGCTCCTGAAAAACGCTTGATTTCATCTACCCATCTTTCTTCTAGGAATCCAATGTAGTGCATTTGTCGTCCACCTTCCATCTGTTCGTCTAGCTATGTGACCGGCCCATCTCCACTTCATCTTCTTCACAGTCTCGATTACATCTTCTACCTTTGTTTGTGCGCGAATACATACATTTGTCTTCCTGTCCCTCCTGGTTATTCCTAGCATGCATCTCTCCATTGCTCTTTGTGTGATTCTCAATCTTTGAGTCGTTTGCGCATTCAATGTCCAAGTTTCGCAGCCGTACATCATCACAGGTAAGACACATTGATTATAAACTTTACGCTTCAGACACATTGGAAGTTTGCTTTTGAAAATAAAGTGTAGTCTTCCAAAAGAACTCCACGCCATTTTACATCTTCTATTAATTTCGTCACTTAACTTGACATTTGATGTTTTGAGCTGGCCTAGGTCCATGCATACTCATCAACTATGCCTACTCTCTCTCTCTGTTAATCTTTACTTCCTTCTTTGCAGCATGTTCATTGTACATTACTTTCGTTTTACTTAAATTCATTTTAAAGCCTATTTTCGAACTCTCATTACTCAGTTCTTCCATTCTGGTTTGTAGTTCTTTTGCACTTGAAACAAACAGGACTATATCATCAGCGAATCGTAGGCGATGAAGATATTCACCATTAATTTTTATTCCAACTTCATCCCAGTTTAAATTTTGGAACGCACTCTCCAGGACCGCAGAAAACAGTTTTGGAGAAATTGAATCTCCTTGCCTTACCCCTTTTCCAACTTTATTTATTTATTTATTTTTACTTTCTTGATGTAGTCTAATGACAGATGTAGCAGTCGACTAAATGTTTCGCAGTAACTTGATGTATGCGCTTCGATACCTTGATGTTCAAGTGATTTAAGTATTGCTGCCAAGGAGACCGAATCGAAAGCTTTTTTAAAATCTATGAATTCCAAACATAGTGGGAATTCATATTCATTAGTCCTTTCCATAGCTTCATTCAATGTTTATGTGTGGTCCATTGTGCTAAATCCACGACAATATCCATCTTGTTCCCTTCCCTGGTTAAAATCTAAGCCCCGTTCAATATGATTCAAAATAACTTTGGTGCACATTTTGTATCGACGCGTTCTTTATCCCCTTTCTTGTACAACAAAATGATAACAGCATTATTCCACCTTGACGGTATTTCTCTCTTCCCTAGTCACATCTATATATAAATCGAAGTAAATGACAAAAAGGATAAATGATTCAGGTTACGTATACTAGGACAATGTCTTTTAATCCAAGAACGGTTTCGTAGAAGGAAAATCTAATTTGCTCTTCGCATTAGTTCAGTATCTCGCCTAATCAATTTTATGCTATTTAGACATTTAAAGAAAACAACGGATCGAACATTCATTGCAGAAACTGGAAGTGAAGAAATTCTACCGTTGGAGACAAAACTGCTGGACCAATCCCCAGTCTTGTGCAAACATAGCACTTCTAGATACTTAACACGAGCACGGAAGTGTTATTATTTTAGCGAATGATGTGAAAAAAAAAAATCTCCTCAAACACTGTTGGCAGATCCTTGCAAAACACAGTCGTTATAGGCCATACAGCAAGAACAGATTTTCATAGCGATATTGATTAATATTTCCTATGTGTGTTAAGAGTGTATTTGTAAAACATTTCTGAAAATATTTTCTAAAGCGTATAGATATATATTTCCATCCATATTTATGTATCAAAAATAAACAAATCTTCGTTACAAACACAATATCTGGTGCGGTAATTTGAAATAATATCGAGTATAGGTTCGTTATTACAATACTATGCAATATATAGTCCAACTTGTTAAACTGTCCAAATCGATTGCCATTTTCCATAAAACTCAGTCATAGAGTCACTATTAAGCACATTTTAAACAGACCGCAATATAGAAGATTCGAATGGCAGAACTGTACACAGCAAATTCGGAAAAGCGGAATTTCGTTCAAGTTGAGCGGAAAGTTTAATCCGAGGACTGTTGTGGTAGAGCATTCCCATCTGGTGCAAGGGATCCCCAGTTCCATCCCGTTCATGCCATGTTCGCTTTGTGGTGGACAAACACAGTGGGTATGTTTTTCATCGAGGTTGTCTCATTTCTTCTCATCAATTCTCCCATCATCATCCATCCCGCTTGAGCCAAAGTTTCCCAAAATGCGTAAATAAAATGCAGTTCAATTCGAGAGCGGATTTTTATCGGAGAAAAGATTATAAATTTCCGCTCGAAGAAAGATGGGATCTATCATAACTCTTTTCAATGTGAACGTAATCTTCTTTAGGTGGATTTCCATCTATTCACATGATATCTTAACATGGAAAGGACCCAATAAAATGTTGAAAATGTAGAAAGAAGCAAAAGGGAGATTTGTTCCTACGTTAAGTACCGTAATGGTCTTATGAATGAAAAAGAGAGCAAAAATTTTACTTCGGTGGGCTGCTACCTCAGAGATCTCGGTGACCTGCTACCTACCGGCGAACAATCCAAGACTTTATCCCCTTGGTTAGCTGGGCAACTGCGAGAGATCGCCTTCGGAAATGTCTCTTTAGTCCCATTCCGTCATGTACTTGAGAACAACGTTTAAATATTTTTTGTACAGGATATAAATTACTCCTGACGTCTTCTGCTATATTTGTGTAATTGGAAAACAAAGTTATCAGGTCTTCTGTTGTCATTTTCAACCAAACGCAATTAACTTCGCAGGATGGCTTCGTTTTTTGATAACCTTCGCGGTAACAAATGGCTGATAACAAACTTAACTAGTACCCATGATGCATTGTGAACCACTCTAAATAAAAATATGAGAAATCGCTCTTTTAAGTTTAAATAATAAATTACATTCGTCGTAATCCCATCTAAAAGGGTCATATTTTCTATCTAAAGCAAGAGTGCTTCTTTGAAAACCACTCGTTTGCATTGTACCTTTTGATTCACTAATTTTCAATGAAATTACTTTCTGATCGAAAAAAAGAATGAACATTTCTGCTCTGCTTATTCAGTGTGTACAGTTCACTCATGCTCAAAAATTTTTTTTCGCATGTCTTTATTTGGCAGTTTTTGACAAATAATATTTTTCTCCTTGAATTCTGACGTTCGCTCAATTGTTATACATGTGAGGTATGTAAAAACGAATATTTCCTGAAATGTTGTCACAAAAATAGTAATAAATAATGAAAATATAACGAAACAACAGAATTATGAAGAAATGATCGAAATAAATTAAGTTCAAAACTAAGAGATTTGGCAACATAGGGAAATTAACGGGGAAATTGAGAGGAAAGAATGGATAATTCCCTTGGCTCTATGAAACAGTGTATATCTTTAGTATTACTAGCAACTGAAATTACAGACAATGTTCTTTCAAATAAAAGATTACAGAAACAAAAGTTACAGATACAACATAGACTGCAAAAAATAGCTGTGTTAATTCAACACAATGCGGTGTCCCAGCGTGACTGCCACTTTTGTGTGTTAAATCAACACAACACACGGTGTTGATTTCGGTACTGTGAAAAAAAATCGTTGCGGTTACAATGAGATTTGAACAGGGGTTGCTCAGTTAGAAGTCGAGCGTCTTCCCGACTTCGCTAAATCGTCAGACAGAAAAGGTACTAGATGCAAACGATATTTAGCGAACAACATTTGAATTAAACTACTACACTATACATTTAAACAGTGTGGAGGATCAAATATATGTTGCTGAACCCCCAAGACAAACTAAGTTACTTGCACGACTTATCCCATGGTTTAATCACTTCCTATTTGTCAATAGAGAACCATAATTCCCATTCATTGAGAATGTTCTATTTCTATGAAAGCAAGCAAGATGGCAACAGTAAAACACTTGAGCAGCATTACTGCTTTCTTATTGTAACAACATGTCAAATGCTGCGCTTGCTTTCATAGAAATGGAACATATTCTCAATAAATGGGGATTGTGATCCCCAACTGATCAATGGAAAAGTGATTAAATCATGGCATAAGTCGTGAGAGTATCTTTATTTGTGTTTGGGGTTCAGGAACATTTTTTATCTTCTATATTGTTTCAATCTAGTGCTCTTTCTGTCTGACGATTTAGCGAAGTTGGTAAGACGCTCGACTTCTAACTGAGCAACCCATGTTCAAATCTGGCTACAGCCATAACTCTTATTTTTTCTCCCAGTGCCGAAATCAACACCGTGTGTTGTGTTGATTTAACACACAAAAGTGGTAGTCACGCTGGGACACCGCATTGTGTTGAATTAACACAGCTATTTTTTACTGTTTTATGCATTGCATAATCATGGAGAATTCACGAGAAGAAAGACACAAGATTGGTTTGAAATTTTCGTTGTGAAGACTGTCATTCAATGTTGCGCTAATAAACGCTGATGAAAGTACGATACTGCAGCGCCCTCTGTGGCGTAGTGGTTAAGGTTGGCGACCCCGAAACAAAGGTTGTCAGTTCGAATCGCCTCTCTGCTCTGTTTTTTTTCCCCGAGTGCAAAACGGCGTGATTAGTTTTCTTAAATTATATTATCCTTAGTATTAACTAACTGTTGATATGACGATTTTTATTATTACGAGTGAGGGAAAATCGTTAGAAAAGCGAACCTGTTGTCTGCTAATTTCAATGAAGCAAGAGAAATATGCGGTTAAATGTATTTTCTCCATGAATTTATTGAATCAAATTTTATTCATGGCGTTTTGGGCCTCTATAGTAGGATGATCAGACGTCCTGTTTTTAACGGGAGTCCTTTTTTCGTCCCGGCAAATTGTCCCGTTGTCCCGGCAAATTGTGAACGGGATAGCAGATGTTCCTTTTATTGCTACAAAGAAGTCGCCAATCTGTTCACTTAACTTTTTTCTCAAATAACTCCCAACAATTGTTTGGTAGGAGACAGTAAATAAAAAGAACGTAGCCATGGCATCATACTTTATATTATCTTACTGTTTTCTGTTTTAGAATTTAATACACAACACTTACACTTTTCTGAGTGTCTACTCGTAATGTAAAAAAGACCATTCTATCAGCAATGAGAGAATATAAAAAATAAAAAGATATTCGCAAATTACAAAAACAAATAACCCCGTTTTATATTAGAAAATCTAAAAAAAAAGTATTATAGGAATGGGTGGAGATTCGAACTGAGGACCCTTCATACAAGTCCAAAGCCTAACCACTACGCCTCAAGGTCGCTGTAGTATAACATCTTGATAAGCAATCATTGGTGCACCGTTGATTAACAATCTTCACTTCGAAAGTTAAAAAAGACTTTATGTCTTTTTTGCTCCATTTCGGGGAATATAATAATAGTTTCTGTCACATGATTATACAGGGCATGCACTATGTCTGTAACCTTTGTTTGCGTAATGTTTCATTTGAGTGAACATTTCTCTATTTCCAGTTTCAGATAGTCCTAATGATATGGACTGTTTCGGCGAGCGAAAACAACTTCCCTTCTTTTCCTCTAAATTTCCCTATGTTGCCACATTTCCGACTATTTGACTTAGAAATTTTTCCACTATTTCTCAATATTTTTCTCTCTTTCTAGTTTCGTTATTTATTAATATTTTTGGGACAAAATGTCAGGAAATATTCGTTTTTACCTACTATACAAGTATAACAATCAAGCGAACGCCAGAATCCAAGAGGAAAAATATTTGCCAAAAACTGTCAAATAAAGACATGTTAAAATATTTTTGAGCATGAGTATACCATGAATGAGAACCTGACCGACACCTTCCCATCGGAACCCTTTGAAGAGTGCCAGCTGAGGGGTGTCATTCTTCCGATATGTGACAGGCTTCGGCCACAAATACGTATCCTGCCCCTGAAAATGAAATAAAACAACCTGCATTTGTCTTCGGATAATTGACGAGGGGTGCATTTTAAAAAGGCGGGAAATCCTCCAGTATTGTGCATTGATTAAATTTGTTCGGCACTAAGGAAGACTATTACACTTAAGAATGAAAACTGTATACTTTGGAATTTACGTTATGTTTCATTAAGCACAAAGTTAAAATAATGAAATAACCCTATGCATCACCGATAATCTGAGTCGCTTCATGTTCTACAAGCTGTTATAGTCGTTTCGTGAAATGAATAGATCATGTTATTTTATACAAATCTTGTCATTCTGATGTAGGGCTTGCTAGTCTTCACCAGTGCAATGGCGCGATGATACCTTCGAAACTAGGCCCTGGCTGTTTCCCTATTCACACCATCTACTCCAATCATATACTTGCCTAATGGTCATAAATGAAAATTTAAAACCCTTAATATTATGCAAGCTAGCATAACTTAGAAGTATTTCTGGTGCAATGCTGTTAGGATGACACGGTTCCATTCAGTTGCAAGTGGCGGCTGTAGTCAGTCATTTTTAATCCGTTATCGTTTTTCTTAAAACCAATCTTTTACGTGATTTTACTTCACTTTGACGTCTACACTAGTTAGATACCTGAAACTTTGTACACTCGTAATTAAATCCAATAATAACTTTTAAAAAATAAGATTATTCGACCTTCATGAGTTTTCCTACCAAAATTTCAGAATTTTACTTTGTGTCTGTAGGGCAAGTTTGTTCCTTATCTCAATAGGGGAAGGGGTAGAATGGGCACTTCAGGAAATGTAATTGGTAAAAGGTATTAGATATCCCATAGAATAGTACAAAACAAATTAAATATGTCTGAATGTTAACTTTCGTAGTAACTAAACAAAAATATTTATACGTACGAACAAAGAGAAGTTGTTAAAAAAAACGAAGTATTTATTTTATGGAACCCCGGCGTTCCCGTTAGTAATCCTACAGTAAAAATCACTGTTAGTTTATCACTGTAAGGAAAAATCAATTCTAGTCCATACTTTGTATCAGCTAACGCGCTATCTGGATAATAGACATCTTTGAGCAATGGCATTGATCCGAACATTAAAGTACACATCATTATGATTCTCCTGAGGTGACTTGCTTGTGAAAAATCAACAAATCAGCCTTCTTCACAGCTCTAACATAGGATCAATAAGTTTTTATAATTTCGAATTTAAGCCTTCATGCATGCCTTTATTTCAAAAACTGTCCTCGTAACCTAAAAGAACTAGTAAAATGTACTTCATTCAGAAGAAGAAACGTGGAGTTATAGTTAGAGTGACGAACAACAACCAAATCCGAAGATTCTGGCTTCAAACTTCACTGCAGACAATATAATTATTTTTCCACCACATGCTCGGTGTCATTCTACCAAAGTTTTATTTTAAGGTTTGTAGCAAGTTTGGCGTGCAAAGTTTCTAGAAAATTTGTCGCTGGTCAA
>JAGDQP010045453.1:0-15592 GCA_022664845.1 Lepisma saccharinum
AATAAAGGCCAAGATAATTTATTTCTCCCAATTGTAGATCCCGGTTGCTACAACCCCCTTAATCCTGTGGCTGGGAAGTTTAAGGCATGAGATTCAAAACGCTCAGCTGTAAGACAAGCTTAGGAATCCGATCCAAAAGCGTAAGCGAATTAAACATTGCTATGAATTGATTCTGACAAAATAACACTTTTTTGCTATCAAAAGATGATCTGCAATCATAGTGCAATAATTTAGGTAGTGAGCCCAGAGACGTTACTACATTTTATGCCCCCTCCACCGTAAGAGAATACCCAAGACCGGAGGTCGATTTTGCCCATTGAGAGGTTAGGGTGAAGGGCCCCCTTGGAAGGATCGAGTCCCATGCATTGCAAGGTTTTAAGCCATAGTAGTTACGCCTCTCAATGAACGTTGTTAAAAGTCACTGTCCTCGCATTTGACGAGTTCAGGGAGAAAAGATTAAATTCCAAAGTCCAACACAAGGTTTTAAAAACATGTGTTAGATCGCAAGGATAGGTATCCAACCGAAGTATTGAATAAGAGAGGAAAAATAAAGTTAATAATCCGGAAGGAAGCATACTACAATTTTTATTTTATATATGTAATTTAATAAAGTTCAGAAAGCTTGTTTATCCAGTATTGAAAAAAAAAAAAAAATTGAACTCTTGATCGTTTCTGGACTGGACTATCGTTTTAAGTGCGACAAATTCAAGCTAATATATTCGTATATTCATAATGGATCCGTATGATTCCAATTCAAGTAATAGAAACAGTAGAAATAGGGGACACTAGCACTCATACAAGTAATGATAATAGTAGTAGTAGTAGAAGTAGTGGATAGGCAGATATTGTTCAGGAAATAAATCTGATTAGTTCGCTGGAAGAAAGGAAATTGCATTGGACTAGATTCGGTCTTTGAAAACGGAGGTTGCATAAATTCGACGTCACGTAATCCACGGTACTTGAGAACTCTCTCTCTCTCTCGCTCGCTCGCTCTTTCTCTTTCCTCGTGTTTTTAGGTTAGGTGGTGTGGAAACAACCCCCCCCCCTCAAGATGAAGTGGAGCCGCCTGCACACACACACACTTAACAATTCGCTTCATGCAGACTCCCGATAGAACGAAAGACGGTTAAATGACAACATTAAAACCTTTATATGGCAGATCTTTGAGGTTTTTTATATTCAGCTGACTTTTCTTATCTATATTGGCAATGATTCCACATGGAGGATTGCTGATGTGAAAGGATGGTAGGGGGCTGTAAAATTTATTCTTTATCTGAACTACTTTTTTTAACTCAGAAAAGCTTTGTTGACCGAGTGCATTGTCCGTGATTTAAATTATTTTTACCGCTTTTTCCTTTTTATGATTTTCTAAAAAAAAAAAATCACCATGATAAAATTTGTAGATGAATATAAGTTCTGAAGCTTTATATTTAGGTCTTTATAACTTCGTCAGGTCAAAACCTGTCCATTGAAAGAGAAGGTACCATTCCGCAAATCGTCTGGTGTGGCTGAAGGAATACGTAAAGAAAAACGATTGACAAGCTGAGCATTACTGTCTCGTAAGAGGTAGTCTTCACAAGTAAATTGAGGGGCTGAAAGACTTCTTATATTGTAGTTTAGTTGGTAGGGTGTTGGCTTCGCATTCGGAACATACTAGGTTCGAACCGAGTAAGCGTCACCCTGACTTGAGAGCTTTCCATGGTTTTCCTCAGCCACACTTACTTTCCGATCCCGGTCCAAGACAAAATGCCTGAGAACCTTAAATACAATTCAATTTAGTACTCAGAAGGTATTTGAATTTGATAGCCCAGCTGATTCGTAAAACATACATTACAAGCAACTTCAAGTGGATATTATAACATCTGAACTGGGACATTCCTGAGTTCGATTTCTGTGGTATATCTAATAATTTTGTATATTCTATAGTTTCGTACCTCTAATAGATTACAAATTGGCTATTGGTTGCTAAGTATAACAGAAAAAGACCGGTTAACTGCTGAGTAAAATTAAATTGGGCTAATTTTTATTACAGATATAAATATTGAAAACAATAGATTACGAAAATTTAAATATTAATTTATGTCTAATAATACATGTTTCACTGTGAACACAATAAAACATAGTTTTTCACTATTACACAATAACATTTACTTCATTTTAGATATACAGGATTTTCTTTGACGAGGCCAAGAACCTCGTAATAACTTAATTGTAAATTCATTTAATTTCCATTTCGTAATTTATTTTATCAACAATAACCTATTTCTTTCTGTCATCCATACATTTTTCATTAAGGAAGATATTCTCTGAATGGCAGCTGTAAAGAAATAAATTCAATTAATCTTTCTAAATGTTTTTACATTAAGAATGATTAGTACTGAATAGTATTATAGATGGCTACAACAACAGTTCATCTAATAACTAGACTTAAAGGCAAGAAGAACGTTTCACATCGTTAGTTTCGGTTTTCGAAGCCTGTACCTTCCGAGTACAATGCAAGAATTTATATCAGTAATTTACAGTCTCCGCCTCTTTGTTTGGATATGTTAAGGGAGTTGAGATAATGTTGCAGAAATTTATGAAGATAATACCGAGGTACTATAGGAAAAATAATTTGTACAGATTCTCCCATAATATATTGTGATTGTTTTCTGTTAATATAAACATTTCTTGAAAACAATCAGTAGGCCCACTAGCAGGAGAAATCTTAAGATGTATTCCTCTCAGAAATATGTTTTAATAGATACCACGTCAATGTAACTTACTCATATTTAAGTCTCATTTCGTAAAGTTACAATATATTTATTAATAATATTTGGAGAGAAGCAAAACACATTTCTCATTAGATTAGAAAATACAATAAATATCGCACTAAAAATAGTTCCATTTTCTATTTCTAAACCAAGTGTATCCTATAAAGTAGGTAACGACTAACAGGTAGTCACGTCCTAAATGTATGTTGTATTGCAATCTTTTTCTATATTTACACTGCACAAACTGTGTGACTTATTTAACATTTGACAGCATTGGACAGAAGTATTTAAAATTGTTGCTGGCGTAAGAAAAATATACGTTGATTCTGGAAATCTCTATTATTTCGTTTTATGTAAAATTATTGAAAATATTTAATATTAAAATATGTAATAGATGTTAATATTATAAACGGCCAAGATTGTAGCTTTCCGCATTTCTTCAAAGAAAGGAATAAAATATATAGAAATTCGTTATGTAGCGATACTATTCAGCCAAGAGGAATGTTTATTACTCGAAGCCTTCCAAGCTAGGTGAACTGAAGATGTTTTGCCATTGCACTCCATCGAACGAAGCGTAAGTGGATGACGAACCACTACGTTCAATCTCTTTCCAATGGGTAGTATTCTCAAACGGATTGAATCAGACACGCGTAGGAAACAGGTTCATCAAGGGTCGGTGCAAATCAGATCCACTCAGATAACGGTTATAGCCAAATCTATTCAGTCACGTTCGTTTTAACCTGAATCTGATACGGTGAGAAATCTACTACCGGAAATAAAAATTGGAACCCCTTGTTTAAAAGGCGGAGAGCGAAACCTCGGATCAACCAGGGAAAACTTACAACATGAAGGGTTCTTAAATTTATTACGATATACCAAAATATTTCCGATATTTATGACCTTTAGGCATCTAAGACTCAGGGCGGCATAAGGGAGCAGGAGAGGACTCGGGACCTATGTTGAAGGTGCCATCCCGGCATTTGTCTGATGTGACTGAGGAAAAACTCTGGAAAAACTTCAGTCAGGATGGTCGGCCGCTGGGTGATCGCTTCGGATGTCTGAGCTACTAATATGTAAACATAAATAGGTTTTCTTTTAACTTCTAAATACAGGAATATTCTTCCATACCAGTTTTTATATGATTTCCAAAAGAAACAAGTAAAGATAATAGTTATTAAGCAATCCCTTACCGAATCTGTTTTGTTAACGTAACAGATTATGTCATTGCGGGTAGATGCATACAAGAAAAAGCAAGTTGGAGTGACACAAAGCAGAGCAAAGTAATGTTGCACTAAATCCATATATTTAAATGGCGACGAGCACATAGACTGAGCAGAGCGAAGCATAAAAACGGTGGGGTTTGGTGGAAATCACTATAATTTGCTTTGCTATCCCAATCTATTCCAACAAACACACGGTAACTGAGTTTTTATGTATCTATATAAAATTGAATTCAAACAAATCTGATTAACAATTTTTGTGTAAATAAAATTGAACAATAGTCTTTGTTTGATATATCACTAAAAACTTTTAACGCAATTGAAAATGAACAACGATACAATGTAAATGCAGATAGAACAAAAGAGGAAAATAGTGGATTAGTTTCTGCAATAATGAAATTAACAGTCGGATAAAACGAAATGATATAACAATAGTGCAAATACGAGGAAGAGGTGATATTTTATTTTATTCAGTACTGTTTGATTAGTATTAGATAGATGAGAGAACAATAATCGAAATCAGTCGGCTGGTTTCTGAGGTTAATGAATATATGTATGCGAATGAATGTAAAACCGTTGATAAAATAGGAATTATATAAAGGGAATGTTTATTTAAGAGAGAAAATTAGTTGCGTTTATTCAGTTTTTAAATGAAATCTAACATATTTTCATTGGTGCTGAAGTATACATATTTCACATGAAAAAAAAAAACTGCTATAAAAATTTATATTCACATATACTAAAATCATTTACACTCACTTGTTATAAACAAGGAGTTTGGAACTCAAGTCTCTGTGAAATCTTATATAAGTGAGTACTGCAAGTCTTATATTTAACTCTCACATCACGAAGGTGTTTTATTTCATGCAACACGAACTGCTAACGGAATAATATTTTATGCCTATTGTCGAGAAATAGATGTATTAAGCAAAGGAAACAAATTACTGGATGAATGCCGGATGGGACCTGGATTATGACCCTGGGTACTACCCTGCCCATCCTTGTGCCCGATAGAGTGCTTGTCGAGGGCGTCGTTTCTCAGACATTTAACCTTCTTTGGCGACAGATACTTGTGGACTATGTACAGCCCAAGGAAAACAAATTTAGAAAAAGAAATAATAAAAAAAAAGAAAATGTGTTGTCCCGGGTGAGATACGAACCCGAGATCTTGCATTCCAGAAGTCATCCACGAAGGCGACCTGTCAAACAGCTCTTTTGAACTTAACTTGAATTATGTCATTATGCAATGGAAGACTTTAATTAGGCATTAGTCTGTTGTTTTCCAAACAAATAAATAAATAAATACAACTTAAGGTTTGCTGTCTGAATGAATGAAAAACATTTTTGTTTCCAAGAAGACATGTTTATTTTTCACTGAAATTCGAGTAGAAAATAGGGTCGGGCGAAACTACCATAACATTTATATAAATTTTTCATGTAATTGATTCTCCTCCAAACCACAGTATTAATTCCACCCCCTACACGTACGATAAGGAAATAATTTAAACATTTTTGGTAATTGCTATTTATCTCACTTTCAATTTTCAAGACAAAAGAAATAATAACATTTCACTGATGTTTTTTCATTGATTGAGAAGCATTGTGATTGGTTAGTGGGCATTAGGATGGCATATTTGATTGGTATATCCACACAAATTTACCAAACAAGTTCTTTGAGACGAGTTCGTTCATCTTTACGTATAAAGACTCCGACTAAGTTAATTAATAAGTGTGGCTTATTATTTTCTTTATTTGTACTTATTTCAAATGACATAATACAGAGTACTACATCTTCTTGCAGTATCAGAAAATTATTTCCATCAACCGCATTGAAAGTACTACTTAAAACAGAAAACTATTAATCAATTTATACAGTTCAATCAATAAATTTATGGACTGTAGAAAGTAAATATAGCGATGTTTAAAAATCATCCTGCAGGGATATACAAGAACAGTAACTAAGGTAGTCGTGATCCGGGAAGAAGAAATGAAAATATGATAATCTTTTCTTCATAAATTCACTAAAAATAAGTGTATGAAGATAAGTTTCTGTGACTGTTTAAAAATAAGTATTTTAGACAAATTGGCAACGAGCAACAACACATATATGAAGTTAAGTCACAGAAGCTGAGAGTGATCTGAGGATTATAGGCTTTCACACTATCAGTTTCTCTCTTGGGTCTATCAAAGTAGTAGAGTTAATGAGCCTTCATGCTATCTCAACGAGTAATGTTGATGGAGAATTTGCACAGAAGATATTAGGAGGCCTTATTACCTGCACTGCATGTGCGTTTTCATATTTTTTTTTATATTCTTTTCTTTAGTTAACAATGGTTCGTGGTATCCCCAAATCTTGGAACGTCAATTTAATTCATTTTCCTACGTCATACAATGATGACATTTTGCACAGCGACGTAAGTCAGGTGACAAGACAATATTCCATTGTTACTTTCATATATTTCTATATTTTAAAAGCATATTTTAATATTATTTTAATATGGACCTCTATATAATAAAATAAACACTAGTCTGCAAAATGTTGGGTTTTGACTGGTTGCAGAACACTTTAGGATTTTGGTCATAGACATTAGCTTGAGGAGAAAGTATCGGAACACTGAAATAACACAAAAAAAAGATACTTTTTTAAACAATTCGTACTAAAAAGTAAAAAAATAATTTTGTTTATGTGTGACAAAAAAGAAAAGCATGGGGCGCTCTCTCATACACAGTCACTATATAAAGTATTGAATTGGCGCACCCCATACTTTTCTTTTTAGACATGTATAAACAAAATTATTTTTTCTACTTTTTAGTAAGAATTGTTTGAGAAAAGTATGTGTTTAAGAAGTGTTTTGATTATTCTTAAAGATAATAGAGAAATGAAAAGCAGCAATAAAGTTTTGGAGAGTTCCTCCTACAATACTTAAAAATATCTTTCAAATGAACTTACCCACAGTTTGAAGAACTTTGTTATATATATATTTTTCTGTATGGATACGTTTATTTGTAAATGTAATAAAATGAGGTCGTTTTTCTTCTGAAACACTTAGCTCGAAAAGTCATCGTTGCTGACGAGGAAAGTAAAGTGTTATATTTTTATAATTTACTAAATATTTTATTCAATAATTTCATAAATTACAAATGCATTTTTAATGTATTTAAAAATTTCGTTTACGTGCTAATTTTAATGTTACCGGAAAGTAATAATACAAACTGTATTATAATAGCAACAAGTATTTAAAAAAGTAATTTTATACTTTACAACAAATTGTGTGAGTTTTAACAAACTGATAAAACCTAAGTAAATCAAAATAACACAGTAAAACATTTAAATTACTGTTTTATTGTTATCTGTAAAAATTGTAATCACAAACTATTTTCAGTTGTGTTAAGCACAATTTAATATAACTTACAACACGCAAAATTCTTAATATATAATTATTTTTTATAATCTAAAACTAACTTTCTGTAAAACCTTTCTACCTAATAAACTTGAACTGGCTACCTTAGCGTAATTAATAATTTAAACAAATTGGCTATTTAGTTTCTTTTTTAATAGTAACATAGTCATTTTTGTTAATGCATGCCTTCATAATTTAATACATTTTTATTTTAATCTACCATTAAAAAGTTCTTTAAGCCTAAAACGGAAACAGTTTTTTTACGAGGACTTAAATTGTTAATTCTATGCACAAGCATATTGCGTCCATGTATTAAGCTTTTACCATATATATCCCTTTTAACATGAAAATACATAAATAAATAAATAAAGCATAAAATTCTGAAACTGTTGCTTTTAATTTTATTTTATCACCTGTACTACTGGCTCCGTAACTATTAGTTTATTTGGTAATTCTATATTTCTACAGCAAATCCCCAATTATCAAATTAAATATCAAAATCAAGTATAAAGCACCACAACCAACGTCAGGGAACCGCACAAAAGGATGATTTAAATTAGAAACTTATTTTTTATATTTGTTCCCAGTGTGTAGATAAATGTAATTAATTTGATAATTCAATTCTGAAAAGTATCTGGATAAATCAAGGCTTTGCTCAAACATTTTGACAATACACAATAATTAATCAATTGCTTATTTAAAAAAAATATACCCGCTTTAGCCACATGAATCCACAATTGTTGACAAATCAGGAACAAAAACAAAATATATTTTCATTATAACGTGAAATAATAGTGCTAGAATTGAAGTTTTTTTAAAAAAAAAAAAAAACAGTTCATTACACACGTTTTTAAATTAACGTTGTATATGATTGAAAATGTCCAACGAAGTGTATACTTTTATGTAATTAGATATTGTAATGAAGTAAACCACATCATTAATGATCATAAAGGACAAAATGATGATAAAGGAATTTTTATTGGGCAGAGGATGTTCATTTCGGATTGTCAGGAAGAGAAAAAGCATTTCCTAAATATGTTATCAATGTGTTCTATAATCTTAATAGAACAATGAATTGAATCAAAGTTCCAAGAGACATCGTCTTTAAAGTGCGGCAAAGTAGTCAAGTACCAAGAAAGTAAACGAAATATCGTTCTCAAGTCTAATATATATACCTACACAATTAATGTGAGATTATTATGGATTGGAGGTGTCGCAAATATTTTGGGATACTTTTATCTAATCGTAGTCAAAGTTGTTGAAAAGTGGATCCTCTTTTGCTACTTGTTTTCTTTATCATCTAAAGTTTTATATTTAATACTGCTATACCTCTTATTCTTATTCTTATTATTATTATTATGTTAACTTTCATTTATTGGTCGGACTGGCACTACAAACCACTTTAGTAACTATGAACTTCGTCTTGCCTCGATAACACGGATGCAATACTGTTAAAAATTCACATCTTTCCCACAGGCGGGATTAGAACTCACAACCTCGTAAGCGACGGCCCAGAGCCCTAGTTCGCACGACGTCGACGACCGAGAGCGGCTTATGTATTTACGAATATGTAAGATTCGAATAAAACATTAAAGAGCATCTGTGTTTGGTAAAAGTTAACAATGCTAGTGTATTTCTTAAGCTACTTTGTTTAGCTTAATAATACCGATTCTGACCTAAGTAAGCAGTAATCTAACTCGACAGATAACAATAAAAAAAATTAAAGAAATTTTGTTGTATAAAAATAAAACATTAAAATGGCGACTCTGTTGGGGATTCGAAACCTATACCAGATTAAAGGATGTAACAGTTACTGTAAATTTTGATAGATTCGAAATTGAATAGGTACTTATTGATAGTTCTCTGGACAGATGCGTCAGACGAAGATAAGGTCAGATATATACTTTTGACTTTGGCTCTTAACAAATGTATGGAATAATTAAGACAGCTGTTGCTCCAAATTCAGTAGCTCCCAAGTACCATATTTGCATTGTTAAACTGTATTGTTAAAATTTATAGCAATCGTAGCCATAATTGTCCTACGGTAAGGATACCCTTGTGCTAAGTTGCCTATATCTGGTATTGTTGTATAGTTGTGATTTCTATACAATTATAGATATATTTTACATTGCTCGGAAAATCATATGTATGGCTAATTGAACAATATTTCGTCATGAGGTACAAGTTTGAAAATATATGTATTGCTGTTCGAATAATAATGTATGGTTGTTGGACGCGCATGCGCAAAAATTGAAAGAGTATATTTACTAGAACAATACAGTTACGTGGGACACTGTGTGGTTGGAAGCCATGTTTGCTCGAACTTAGCGAAATTAGAAAAAAAAATGCAGCTAAGAATGGCGAAGAATTTATTATGGCATCATGTTGTATTATGACATGAGTAATATTGTTATAAATACGAATAATAAATATATTGTACAAGTTTAAGTAGTTTTATGTATTTCGCAATGTTTTACCAATGTATTTACAACTTGCTCAATGGATGATGCTACTTTAGCCACTAGTTTTGAAGGCCTAACTGAAAGAATAGTGATAACTCTGGAATCTGAATTTCTAATCAATGATTTTTGCTATTAATTTATACATATTGTATTATCCTCGAGTGCAATGGAAGATGCCTCAGTCATAATGTATTCGCTAAAATCTACGCCCACAAGGTAAGTAATATAGTATACTAATGATGAGCCTAGGTTTCACCAGACAAGGAAGTTTGATTTTATATTAAAGCCATGTTATATTTCCACATGTACGGAGAACATTCAACAATACATATGGTCACAACAACAATTAAATATCGTATCTTCAGCAATACGACATCGTTGTTATGTTACAAGAAACCTTGGACAATAATAAATTAGCAGCAGGGCTATCTATAGATTAAAAAAAAATGCCTTTGATACACTCAAACATGAAATGCTGCTGGCTACATTGGAAATGATAGGGTTTAGAAGATTACCTCTCAATTGGTTTAAAAGTTATAATTATATCAAATAGATCTCAATATGTGTCAGTAAATGGTAAAGAAAGTGATGAATTAAAAATGGAATACGGTGTACCCCCAAGGTTCAATCTTAGGACCTTTGTTATTCTTAATATGTATAAATGATGTACGCTTGTTGATTTCGAAAGGGAAAATAAGATTATTTGCAGATGATAGTGCAATATTTTACAAAGCAGATTCAATAGATCAATTGAAATCATATATTGAAGAAGATATGTCTACTTTATACAATCGGTTGTGCACAAACTGTCTGTCATTAAACTTAGAGAAGTCTGTCTTTGCAATCTTTCACAAAAAAAAACCTTTGTCAAAGATTGAACGACCAAATAAAATCGGTACAAAACACTTAGTAGTGGAAAGAATGGTCAAGTGTGTTTAGTGGAATACATTAAAACGTCATGGGATCTCACTTAAGGTCAGTCATCGAAATTGAACAACGGAGCATCAATATATCAGTATAATGAAATAGATAAATGAACGAGTTGCCTGCTGGGCGTGCGGAAATGGACTATTTCATTAAAACATGTCCAGCATTTAATGTTAGATTATTCAAATGTAAGGGTTAACACGATAGGAACCGTGTTTCCGTGCAAAAGAGCGTATAAAAGAACTTACAAATATCCCTAAACCGATGTCATCACTTGTGTCTCTATTAATGTTCTAAATGTGAAAAACATTTATTCATCAAGCAACTTTCTCTGATGTGAAAAAAGTTAATATGTTCAGTTTAAATTTTAATAATACGTATAGTCCAGGCGTCAGGTAGTTTTGCCTCTAAATTTGCACCCCCGTACCTTTGCCGCTCGAGCCGCCATATTGCCAAAATGGCGGCTAAAAGCAGTTTTTGCGAAATATCTCGATTCCAGTGCATCCTACGGCATAAGTATCTAATTTATAATCGAAAGAGGAGAAAATTTGCTACAAATCATGTCAAGTCACATACATTTTGTTTGGTAAACCTAATGGTTTTCGCACAACAGCTTGTTTCATTGTAATGCGAGACCCGGAGCCCGGTTATTCCTGTTCACATTAGTCTGCTGGATTCTCTCTTACTTTGTAAAGGTATTAAAGGTGTTTTTTCCGTCTTTCTTTTTATAGTTCTGTAAGTGTATCAACGTTTTGTGGTTCTGAGTTTGTTCCAGCGGTTTGCCGGTATACCGGTTAATTTCCCATTTTGTCTTGTTCTGCTATTTGAGCTCATGTATTTGGTCACGGACCCATATCTGTGTATCCACTTTTCTCAAAGTCTAAGGTTTTAATTTTTCATTAGGTACTATACTTTTTCCTTTCCGGTATTCCGGTTTGTATGGAATACGGTTTAAGCCGTCTGGTGCTTGTGGCTGTGGTTATTATTTTTTTGTAAGAATTTTGATTTTATTTAAGGCCTTTAGGTAGCTTTGGCTCAGGCCTATTATTTTAGCATTCTAAGTTTCTTTTTTATATAGAGACAAATTAGTGGTCACTCAGCCATGTACTGACCAGGCTCTTGGCTCTCCTTGACCTGCAGTATAATCTGTTGGTTACATCTCTTTCATTTTCCTCATTTTGGCTGGGTTACCCTGATATTTGGACTTTTCCTATTTTCTTGTTCAAGTTTGTTAATCATTGCTTCTATCACCGGGCTTCAGTTTAAGTTTCCGGTTCATGTGGTCTCTAATATATTGCTTTGGCCTTTAAAGCAGCCGATTTTTGTTTTCAATTACACTTTTCGCTTTCGTTTAGCTTATTTGTTTTGAATTGCTCAGGGAATTACCCATAAATATTATCAGGTTGGTATTCAGTATAGGTATCTGAGGGCAGGACACATGTACGGATGTTTCCAGTAGCTGTTCCTCTTTTATAATGTTTTCTTTCCATCTTATCTAATGTAGTATTCAGATTAGGACCACCAGCTCCGTGTGTATTGTAAGAGGTAGTGGGTGGAATATTCCATACTTGGAGTGATTTTGCCCTTTCTACTATTTATGCTGAGATACAACTTTTTCCGTGATGTGTTCAATCATCTTTGATTCGTCATTTTTAGTTAGGAAATTCAGAATTCTCCATATGTGTTGAGTATCGTTCTTTGTTTCATTTATATTTGCAGAAAGTTGGTTTCAGTCAAAAGACTCTCACATGATTGTGTCATAATATGTTAGTTTTTTGCAATTTTTAATTCCAGTGTGATTGTTTTCATTTCTAACCTTTCACAGGTTGAGTAGCCTCATGACTCTACTTTATTGAGATGAGCAGGGACACCCTGTATTTTTTGTCCTTTGAGTCAGTTTTTCATTAAGTTTGCGTCAGCTTTTACTCCAATAGTATTTATCATTATATAGCTTTCTAGTTTTTTTTAAAAAAATAATTGCCTAGAGGCAGTTTCACAGAACATTTTGGTCCTAAAAAGGTATGTGGTTATTAGCGTCTTAGTTTTGTATCAATTCTGTGTAATACAGAGTAGTTTGTCAATTTATATTGTTAGGATTTGCTCAGTGTCTCAACCAAGCTGGTGGTGTGGAAACGAATATTTCAGTTTCGACAACAATATTTTTAAAATCATAATTGTAATAATGTAATATAGATAATATAGTAATACGAGGTAATAAAACTAATAAAAATATTACTAAAATAGTGAATAAAACTAATGAAAATAAGACTAAAAAATGAAAAACTTAAATAAATTACAAATATATCAGAGTTCAGTCGGCTGTTGTGCGAAAACCATTAGGTTTACAAGAAAAATGTATATAACATAATTTGTAGCAAATTGTCTCCTCTTTCGATTATAAAATATATACTTTTGCCGCAGGATGCACTGGAATCGAGATATTTTAAAAAAACTGGTTTTAGCCGCCATTTTGGCAATATGGCGGCTCGAGCGGCAAAGGTACGGGGGTGAAAATTTAGTATGTTATCAAAGACACTAAAATGCACAAGTTCATGAAAAAAATCAAAACTTCCTCACTTTTTTGGAGACAGACCTCTTTCTTTCGCCCTGGCGCTTGGACTAGTAAGCTATTTTTTAATTTGTAGTCGGAGGTTGGTTTCCACGGTAAGAATACTTGAACAAAAGCAAATTGTGACGCATTACGTAAGAACGAATAGATTTATTCCGCCCAAACTTTGTATGACTATAGAGTGAACAACCTTCCACAGTTCTACACGGAAAAAAATAAATTCTAACCTAGTCAAAATTTTGCTAGGTTAATGACGAAAAGGGTTGTAGGTAACCCACTAGTTGTTTATCACAACACTTTTCAGAGATGAAGTACCGAATACTGTAGGTAAATGGTAACCCACTGAAAAACTTTAACGGAAATTTGGTTAAAAACAACCAACACGTGGGTAGTAATTTACCTACAAGTTGGGTAAAGGAAGAAATAAACAACCAACACGGTTAATTTAAACAATGTGACTAACCCACTACTCGGTTATGTGAACCGTTTAATGTATAGGTACATTTAACCGTGTAAGAGTTAGTTATTATTTAACCCAGATGACGGGTAGTTGAACCGAGTACAAAATTCTCGTGTCGTTTGTCGTCTGTCGGCGAACTGGTGAAGTGATGTAGCGTTCAGATCAAGGATTCAGATATTACTATAAAAAGAAGAGAAAAGAGATCGAACAATTTAAAGAGTCCAGTCTTTGTGTCTGTTGCTTTGTGGCTTGTCTACACTACAGTGCTACAGTGTTGAGTTTAGTGAAGGAGTGATGGCGGACGAAGAATCAACTTCACTTTTGATTTCCTGTACTAGAGGAATACACGCAGACGTTTGAAGGTAAGTGTGTATCTTCTTCGTTAATTACTATGCTTATATGATTCACTTGAAAGTAAATCGTTCTTAATAATAAAGCATTTTGTGGGGCGCACTTCCATCCTACGTTCCAGATATTTATTTCAGGTGCAAGCTTTTAGCAGTATTCTGTGTAGTTCTGTACTATTATCATTTGCCAAGTTATTGAATTTTATTTAATCTATGCTATTATCTATTTGGTTACAGTTCCGAAGAGGGGGGGACTCAAACACCATCTGATAATAGTGCAGTTTAGGTACTTCTGCCATAGACTACTGCATGAAAACACCTACTGCATATGGCATGCTTTGCATCCCTATAGCCATATGAAACGTACTAAAATGCGTGTAAAATGCAAAAACAGGATTTCATGTGCAAGACACCATATAATCCTATGTTCCCTCGGTAAACGGTGTATAGAATTGGCCCATCCTACGCATTACTAATTTCAGATTAGTAAAATTAGGTTTGTTCCCCTTGTTTACGTTAGAATTGTAAAAAAGTAGCTTAATTTATACGTGAAGATATTTCTATTTATACCATCGGCGACATTATACATGAATGGAATTATACAGTTATCCACACCCTTAAACTCCTTTGACTCACATGACCTTTGCTTAATTCTCTGTATTTGCTACTTTTGATACACGGTGTTGAATGGTGTAAGTGTTAAGATCACGTGCATTGCGTATAATAATTAAAAATCTTTAACTAACTCGTCTATAATTCCCCGACATTGTGTCCGAGACATTTGCAGTGAAATACATGTCATTCGTAACGAGAAGTGGCGCCATCAGTATTCCTCCGCATCCCACCATCTTAATTTCTATTGATCAACTCGCGTGTCAGTTTAATGGAATAATAATACTTTTTGGATTGCTGGCTGCCACTAGATGTTAATAGATATGACAGCGTAAATGATTTGCAAGAGAATGAGTGGTGTAAAGTATACATACAGCGAAATATGACGCTATAGCTCGCTGACCTAAACATAACTTCATCCCGTTGAATGTTCTAATGTTTCATTATTTCGAATGCGTTCAATGGAGAATATGATCCAAATCAGAGGGCCAATGTGAGTGCAATGACATCAAGCCTTGATTTGGCATCACATTATGTACTGTACTCATCCGGACTCTATATAATAAAAGTCAAGTAGCTACGTTATACTGTGATAAATCTCCTGATAGCAGTCCAAAACATAAAATTTCGGTCGCCTGGTTTTGGTGGGTTAATTTAGATCAGGTTAGATTACTCTATTTTAGATCAGTGTTTTCCATCCTTTTAATACTCACTGAACGGCAAATTACAGGGATAAACTCTCAGGGACCGACCGGTAAGATGCTAGTAAGTTAGAGGTTTATTTGATTGTTCAAAAGATGACATCACATCTTCAGATTCTAGTTGTTTCAAAAAAGAAATA
>JAGDQP010045454.1:0-15592 GCA_022664845.1 Lepisma saccharinum
GATCTATACGTTGCCCGATACTAAGCGACTTTTCATTTCTTCTGTTACCTAATTTTTGCTTGTTATGTATGTTCCCAAGTATTAAAATTTGTTTACTTTTTCTATGATCTCATCCCTAATTCTTATGTGATGATCTACTAATACGTGATCGATCTGGTTGGGCGTTTTGCCGTCCGTAGATACCCATGTGTATTTGTGTATGTCTTTGTGTTCAAAGTACGTGCTCTTTACCAGTAGGTTTTTCGAAATCGCGAAAGCTATCAATCTTTCTCCATTGTTGTTGGTCTTTTCGTGAAGGTTGTATTTGCCTTTAGTAGGTCTATATTTTTCTTCCCTATCTAGCTTTGCATTCAAATCACCCAACACAATTTTCGAATTGTGCTTTGGTAATCGGTCAAACAGCCTTTCTAGCTCATCGTAGAATATATCTTTGTCGTTATCATTAGCCACCTCGGTCGGAGCATTATTAAATCCGTGCTGCCCCATCGAGTACGTATCGTAACGTACGAATTCTATATTCTGAACCGCCTGAAGGATGCTGTTGTTAATGAGGAATCCTGTTCCAAAATCGTGATACTGTGTTCCATCGTAGTACAAAGTATACTTGCCCTGTCGGATGCTATCTTGACCCTCCCACCGAACTTCTTGTATCGCTAATATGTCTAGCTCGTACTTCTCGGTTTCGCGTACTGCCACCTGAAGAGCGCCCGTTTGGTATAACGTTCGTACGTTCCAGGTTTCTATTCTAAGGTATTTCTTAATCCTGTTCTTGGAGCCCCCTGAAGCAGTCCCCGCCTGGAGATCCGAATAAGGGATTAGTTTACCACCCGAATATTTTACCCCAGGAGAATCCATGAACCATCTGTTACTATTTCTTGACATCTTTTATCGGTGTAGAGTTGTCAGTTCTACGACCTCGCAGCAAAGGTAGACATTCAAGATGTCGTCCTCTGTCCATCGCTGAGCCTTGCCGATGTCATTCATCTTCAGTCTCAGAGTGGTAATGGTGATGCTGCTTCCCGTCACCATGATATTTTTGTTCTGGGTTATCTTCCCCTAGCCTTTGTAGATCCCTCTACTAATTGCAAGGCAGCAGTATTAGTTTTGGTCCGCCCCGGAATATTTCCGGTACCCACCATATCTGGTCGGCATTGCATTTCCCTATCCGCCACCTGGGGAGGCACCTGGTGGGAAACCAGTAACTCCAACCCGGAATATGAGTGTATAACTCTTCAATTGTAAATGGAGTTAGAAACACACTTTACTCCATTGAAATTTCTTTATTTAGCACGTTGTGCGGGCACGGTCTAAAAAATGTAGCAGTATAAGGAAAGTGATTATTAAACGCTTCTGCGATATCTTTCGGTTTAATGAGTACCGTATTGCCAATAGAAACACAACAAATTTCATGTTTTATTTTTTTATTTATACTTTTTTTATTTATTAAATTCACGCAGTTCTAATTTTATTGGTAGCCCTATTAATTAAACGATCCTAATAGCTCTTTATTCAGCTCGTACAACTTTCTGTTATGTCTTTTTACTAATGATTGGTGTAATGAAGCACAGTACTTGACAGATTACTGGAATGTCGTTTTAGTTTTGTTATACTGAAATAGTTTTTGCTTGGAAATTTTTAATCCCTAATGACATCCAGTCTTTATTCTTCATTGTTTATTCCAGAGAACGACATCAGAGAAGCTACATTAAAATAATATAAGAAAGTTCCATAAAAGGATTAAATTTTTTGTCGGTGTCTTTGGTACTTTAAATTTCTTGTGGTGTCAGTCCAGGACTCTTGTGACAATAAATAAATAAAAAAAATATATTGTATATTTTCTTTCGAGAAGAACCTACGAGTTGTTATTCTGTATTTAGAAGAAAATAAGTTTTCATTCATATCAATAAAAAACGAAAGAGCTTTGTGGTCTGAAAAGCCAAGTTCATGAGTTTTGAAACTAAAACTCCTTTCGTTCCTCCCAATAATAATTTGATCAAGGGCAGATTTTTCACCTCTAGTTCGAACATTTACTATAGCTTGTATTGTAAGTTGTATCTTTCTAAGATACGTTTTAGATCAGTCTTCTCCTTTGAACCCATGAGCCAATTAATATTTATACCACCACAAATAATAATTTTAAGAATTTTTTAACATACGTATTGTAACATGAATTCAATTTGTGTTTAAAATATACCAGCTAAACCTACTCTCTACGATCTGAGCTAGGGTTGCTCGGTGAATTTGGTCTTAGCTGATATTTAATGTTAAGACTACCGGGAAAGAACTTACTTTTCCCATTATCTTTATTTTACAAGACAGTGTTTTCAAAGTTCGCAACTAAAGCTGCAAAGTTCGTAATTTTATTACATATTAATAAAGAAGGTGCAATCACTGCTTCAAATGAGAAATATGTTACATTAATCATCCAGGCTAATAGGCCTATCAGTCAGGAATTACCATTAACGAGAGCTTAAAATGACTATAATTTTAGTTTTATCTGATAGAACTGAAAATCATTTAGGGCGAGCACTTTCAGTCACCAGAAAACAAGTAACGAATCCCACACATTTGACTGTTTCAGTATCAGAAATAGGCACAGAAAAAGACTTTTCAACAGAAAGCAGTTTAATTCTAGAATTCTGATTTATACTCCAGTCAAGAAGGAAATACAAGCGCAAAGAAGTTCTCAAGAGGGGGACAAAATAATCAATTTCATCTACGAGCCAGAGCAGAAACTGGTTCACTTTTGGTGACCCGGTCCGAAACCTAACCCGATTGACCAGGTCTTAGCCTGACTGACCCAACGATCTAGTCTTGACTCAAATTACCAGACCGACTTCGATTGGCAACCCGATGATCGAATTTGAGACTATTTTGAGGAATATGAGAGTTATTCCAAGATATGAGATTATTTTCATGTTAGTACTTTAGTTAGGAACTTTTCGGTGTCAATTTTTTTGTGCTCTGGAGATAAAACCCCTGTCTCGGTCACCCCATGAAAGAAACACCGCTCAAAGCCAACAGTGTATAATAAGGAAGGAATAAAATTCTGCCCTACCTTCCAGGTCAGCGGGTCGAAGTCGCGTCAGGCCGGGTCCCAAGCGTAGGATGGTGCCCCGGTCCAAAACTCAACCTGATAATCCGTTTCAGTTCTGCTATGATTCAGTTCTGAATCTAATAAGAATATGACTATTTGGAACAGAGAAAAAATAAGATATACATTTTGTCTCAATACTCTCTATTCTCTCCTAGTTTGATTGGCAAAGGCAAGATCATAAACTACGTGTACATAGGTCGTGGCTTCTAATGTAGGGGAAAGTGGGGTAGAACCGGGTACCTAAAGTCTGTTGATTTGCAGAAATCAAGATTGTTAATAAAAATTTAATGAAAATCAGTACAATTATTCTACATTTATTATTGTTTAGGTCTGGAGATACACAGAAGGTCATAGGTTTTAAATCAATTTTGTATTTTAAAAAAAACGAAGTCAAAGTGCTCAGAATTTTCCCTAATGGTCTGGTAAAACGGTGTGCACATGTTAATTATATGGAAAATGGCTGAATCTCAAACTTTTTTCGCAAGACAACCAACTTTTTTGTTTCGCATGGTTAAATTTAAGGTATATCGACAAAAACAATATGTAAAATCATTCATTGTCTTCTTCATCCGCACCACTGCAGATAGCATGGACTCAGCCGAGACATTCTAAACACTGGATCCACTCATCGAGAAATAGATATCATTATATTTTTAAAATTATGGTCTAAAACAGCGTTCCGCAAACTGTGGTCCTCGATTGGTCCTCTGAGTCAAAACTAGATTGAGCATTAGTGAAGTAAATGGGAAAACATCAAGTTCAAGAGAATTGCGTATCACACAATATAGTTGAGAATCAGAAGGAATCATTTCATCTGGACTTAAGACTGCAATAACTATTAAAAGTTGAACTATGTCCGTAGTCATGGGTTAAAGTCCCACCGGGTTCAACTGAATGGCATGGTTCAGAACCTACTTTAACAAAAACTGTAGGTGCCGTTCTAACAAGCTCATTAGCTCATTTAGGACGTTAATATCAATTAAAACCTTCAAAAAACTGTTATAATCGGAGAATTATAAGCTCGGCAGTTCGTGTGAGAATAAACGTCCCCTTATTTTGCACTGTTCATGATCGACAGGTCTATTCCAGGTGCAGCATATAAGAAAACTAGGAATGATACATGTTCTATTCTGAAAAATAAATGGCTTATAGACCTATAAATATTCTTCAGTTATTAAAAAGATACTAATATCAAGTTCCTTCAAGCTATTAACCCTAATGTAAAACGAAAAGAATATTAATAATATTGTTTGAAAAATATTAGTATGCTGATATTAATCATAAAACACTAAAAATAATGAAAATTATCTTCGAAGAGGGCAAGAGTAGGCGGTCCATAGCACTCTCCAACTCATAAAATTAGTCTGCACTTAGAAATAGTTTGCGGAACGCTGGTCTGAAGAGCCCAATAGCTTTATTGATGACGTATATAGTGTGGGCCCGCCAGCCATGTAACACATAAAAAGGAAATAATGTAAATAAAAATGTATTTTTATGTAAAGCTCAAAAAGAAGTCATTATTTTAATCATAAATGTATACGGTGATGGTTATACGGATATTTTAACAAAGAAAAAAAATGTAAAACTTAGTTTATAAACAACCGCTGAGTAGTTGATATTTCATGAAGCAACACGGAAATAGACGTTAAAAAAATGCTTAAATTAATAGGTAACGCAAGGCAAGAGACACGAACCAGGTAACGTCAAAATAACAATCCTATGTTACTAAAACAGGTGAATGCTCTAACAAAATCAAAATTAAAAGTCATTTTCAAAAAACATAAATATCGGTGTCAACAGGCATCGCATTCTGTCACCCTTACCTCTACAGTCAACACTACATTTACGTTCGAGACATTACAACTTTAAAAAAGTCAACAAGTAAGTAAAATTGTTATTTGGTTCTGTCTTGGTTGCCTTGTGTTCCTTGTTGGCACTCTACACAAACTTAGTGCAGACTTGAACAATCTTTAACTTGTAAAAATTAAAAACCAAAGTTGAAACTATAAAATATCAACCATGTCTACCAACTTGTTACTTTAAATTAAGTCCAAAAGTTTTAATCTAAGCTATCCTAAAATCCTAAACAAAACAAACATATTTGGATACAGGCTGGCAAATCCAGTGGAGCTCATCCATGACTAAAATCATACACGACTGAAGTCTGGTATTAACTTGCCAAATTCAAATATTGCACAAAACTAAGTAAACAACATTGTCACATAAGTAACAAATTAGTTTGCAAATTATGTAAAAAAAAACACTATTTTTATACTCAAGCCAGAGTCGCTCCCTCCTAGGGAAGGCGAAGATGATGGAAATGCTGAATTACTCTATAAATTTTAGAGCAATAACGATCCTAGATCCATGTATAGTATTGTACGCCGCCCAAGAAAACCTACCCGTGAATCGTTAAATACATCGCAGGTCGTTATATACTTTTTTTTTTGTAAAGGAGCATGGCAGTCATCGCTAGTTTTGATATCTAAAAGTACGAGTAAAGGTCTCAATTCACAATTGAAATTGTTTGCGCATGACGCAGACTCGTCACACTTTATAAGTGACGATGGTGGAGATATATACCCTATGTAGTAATGTACAATTTGTTTAGGTAAACATTCAGTTCATGAGTCAAAAACCCAACTCACAATGCATGTGTAGGCCCTATCGTTGGCCCCTATTGCATGTAAAATCGATAAACGAAGTATTTTGAGTACCATTCCAACGTTTGATTCGTGCCGGATAATTGTTATTGATCAAGTGTTTAAAATATCTACATGTGCAAAATTTATTATAGTATAAGTTACGAGTTTTGGTTTAGGAAATTTATTAATAATTAATATATTCAATTTGAAATATAAATGTAAGATTCATACGTACAACTATTATTATGCTAGGAAAGAAGGCAAAGTACATATTGCAATCATGAAATATCCCATTTCATGCTCCCTCCTTGGGAAGGCAAACAATAGTTTATAATTACAGAAATATTATATTTTTAAATAGCCTATTTAATAATAAGAGAACAGCCTCGTGAATTCAACTCTCAATTTGGAAACCAATTTTAAACTCTGTAGTGAGTCTCTTTCTCAGTTGTTATTAAATAATATATTACATTTTTGTGAAAGCTGTGTGAGAAATAATAATTTATTATTGTATTAACAAGATAATTTAAAAATATAAGTTTTTTCCACAGTGGAAATACTCATACGGTACTACCCTGTTTCACCCCAAACGCACAGGTTATGAAAGACATGCCTTTGCCTAACTAATAAAAGTGCCGCCAAGCATAATCATTTAGTGTAAAATAAATCATTATGAAACACGTAATACACAGTAATATTTATATGTTCAGTCACTACAGCAGTGACTCTGTAAGAATTGGTAATAAAAAAAAAGCAGAAAGAATGAGACAAAAACTCAGACAAGCACAACATCTGATACCGGCGCTAAACAAATGACTGCAATGTAACGATGTAACGACTGCTCCTTCTTCCTCACTAGTCAAACTTATTTCAGCCGTCACCCGCAAGAAAGCTGCACTGGTCAAGCGAAAAACAAGGTAACCGGTTTCTCCTGACCATCCGGTTCTACCCCACTTTCCCCTAACTGTAGACCAATACTAACGGCAAAAATACGGTTGCGATAAACAAGCAACATCTAAATACTCTTACACAGAACCTATTATATCATTCCTAAAACTCGTTATGACCCGTAACTAGATAATCATTTAGGATCATATTAAGACGATTTCCATGCTTATTTGAAATGCAAAGAATTATGATGTTTTTTTGTTTTGTTTTCAGTCAGATTTTTAATACGAACGTCTGTGCGTCGAGCCAAATTAGTTCTGGTACATCTCATAAACTCTCCTCCCGATCAGTCAATCATGAGGTTTGTCTAGGTCTCTGTTTCGAAGATTCCCATCGCTTGGCATCCTGTTTGTTGCTGATCTTGCAGATATCACGCCATCTTCGGATGATATGTAAACAATATCCACCAGAATGAACAACAAATTTGCAAACAATTGCTTACTCACGTCAGCTGAGACATAATCAGCAGATGTCATGAAGATTCGAATTGCTGTTGCATTCCTGTATCTGGCAGAATTTTAGATGGTAACTACTATTTATTGTTAATTCATCTCCTTGCAGGTGTACACTTGGATTTCATCAGAAATGGTTGTTAGTCCTATCTCAATGTAGACGTTATGATTCTTCATGACTTGAAGTTCATTGAAACATACTTTACTACGCGTCATTAGAAATATGTGATCTGGACATATGAGATCTGAGTGAAATATGTGTCTTGTCTCGTGCTTCTTGGTTCCATGCCTTTCTGTTTAGGTTGATTTTTAAAGGCATTTAATTCAAATTAGAAATGACATATTTTTAATTTTGTACTAAAAACGCTCGTTAATGTGTGTAATACATATATAATTAAGGATTGTTAGCATGAAAATTGCTAATGTTTCAACATTCAAATACGATTAATGCTTTAAGGACATTTCCCTACATGTGATTTTGGTGGTGAAGCTTCACTTGGAAAGAAAGGTGGAATTAAATTGCAACAGTTCTCCCCTGTATAGCCCGGATCTTGCGCATTCGGATGTCATAAGCAAAAATTGGCAGCGAACGATTTCACATGAATGAATCGGACCAACCTAATATAACTAATGTATATGATCCATACAAATCAGCTAGGAGAGCGTGCGGAAATGAAAATCCGGGGGCAATTTGAAAGTACCAAATATACATTAAACTGGAACAAAGAACGTTTGCTGATATATTTTTTAAAAAAATTACCTCAAATGTAAGAGATATCGAGGAATAACTAAGCAAAGATTGTGGGATCGCAGAGTTACTTGTAAAATAAATCATTCCGTAAAATAATTATTTATTTTATCTTTTACGTTTTATTGATAATTTAAGAGTATTTTTACAGACTATAACATTTCAAATATAACTAAATGTGCTTGGCCTTTTGGAAAGGGAAATATTGTGGCCTTGGTCTTAATTTAAAGTAATAACATAACATTCACCTGCTTTTAACTTAAAGCTGAGAAATATTCATTTCAGCATGATCATACCCGAGATTCGAAACTGTTCACCTGATTGAGTAATTAACACGTGACAGTTGAGCCACAACTTTTAATGTTCATTGCAATCGTTCTGAGAAAGGCTTAAAAACGGAGAGCATTTGTTGAATGCTCAATGCGTGAGTCTATGAAACGAATATTAATTCTAACCTCAACAATAATCCTTGTTTAAAGAAATTATATGAAAAAAATCTTCAAAACGAAAAGGTATTTTCAAATATTTAATAGTTTGATTGGTGATTTATAATTTTATATAAAAAGTATACTATTGGAAGAATTAAAGAACTTGACTTACCAAAAGCTGGAATAATAGCCATGGAAACATTAAAAAAAAAAAACAATTCCTTCAAGAATGGGACTAAACAATAGTACAAAGTAGTGTCTCATGAAGTTAATTTCCTAAGTAAATAAAACATAAACTGTTTCTAATCTTGTGTGTGTGCAATTTTCTGATTGTTGTTACATCAGCTGATAGTAATTTGCTGCTCCGTGGTGAGAATAAGAGCGATCTCTCCTGGATCCTTTGTATAGTGTGAAATCTGCGACCTTCGAGGCTTGACTTCAACTTAAAAGGAGAGGAAGAAATTCATGGTGCCGAATCAAGGGTGTGAGAAAACAGAGGCCTGTGCATTTATTCAAATTCTCGAACGAGTCGGGAATGGGAATGTGAATTATCGTTATGAACCATACACATATCTATCTTCAGTCCAAAGGACATGTCCTCCCAAAAATATGGTTTCTAACGCCGCATCTTTTCTCGTAATCGTTGCATAGTATGCTGAATTCACTGTGGAACCACATTACACAAACTCTGAATGGACGACTGTGTACCAGTCAAACAAGACGATTACCATCACGTTAATATAAGATTTACTCATTCATGCATTTTGGAGCCGTGGTGAGGATTGTGTGACCCTCTATGATGATTGGACCTTTGTTTCAACATTATATACCCAGTTAATGTTCAAGTACACCGCTAGGCTCTATTACTGTTGGTTCTCTGTAACACTCACCCAGAGGCAGGTTCGACTAAAAGGGAGACAGGAGACAAGTGGCGCCCTGCTGACGAAAGGGAAAACCCAACAATAACGTAGTAGAATACCTACCCGGGAGAAAAGCTACATACAGCCACAGAAGAGGGCACAAAATAAAAATATCATCTTGAAGAACCATTATCGGACATGAAGACAAGGCGGGTACCTACCCATCGGTGCCTTGCTTCAGCATATAAGATCCTACGCAGATACCTTATGCACTTGTCTTAGCCCCTGAAGCATGAATGAAAGAAAGCCTCAAAGAAGTGCTACAACGTAGAGAAGGTTGGCGATAGAAGAAGGCTAAAAACACAACAAAAAAAGGGAAGACTTCGTCAAGAACACCTTACAGGAGAATCCTGAATCATCTTATACAAGGTAACCAAAATAGTTTTTGCCGTCCCATTAATCATGCGCTCACAGAGAGGAAACGAAATGACACACGTGCCTGCCAAGCGATAGGGAGTTAGTCTGACCATCGACCTTCAGTAATACAGGCACATTGCTCACATACAACAGTCATTGCTCGTCCAGTGTAAAAGTCAAAACACATACGTGCGATGCAGATATTCATATACTTCATATAATATTCAGCAGCTTCCCAGATCTGCATCCTCCGAGCCCATGCTCATAAAAGCAATGCAGAAAGAGGAAGAGAGAAACCTTAAGATAAGCATGCGCCGAAGAAAAGCAATCGAAGAACCGACAATAAAGTATATTAAAACATAGAACGCTATTTTTGTGAACTACTGTAACGGATTTACTATCAGGGGTCCCCATCAGATTATCGAGCAGGCCGGCTGAACTAAGCACTTTCCACCTCATGCTTTAGACCATTCCCACGCGCCTTCACCAAATTCAGTTTCCATAAAACGCGAAAATAATAAGCAACAACGAACTGTATTCTCCAGGCGAAATCGCGGTTCCCGGCCCTGGACAGTGACCGGTACTATTTACATCGGCACTGCCGAATACGTTCCGCGGCGGAGTGTTATAACGTACTATAGCATACCCGAACGTACCCTGTCTATATGAAAGAATATTCAATATATGTTTTAGGCATATGTATTTTTACTCTCCGGCTATGGGTAAATCTGAAGGGCAAGATGAGATTTGTATTGACTGACCAACCCAGGGAAACATATATGAAATAGACTCTACAGTGTATATGGATATGTGGTCCGCGTCCTACTAAGGAGACCGAGAGATGTATGTAAAGGACAATGTATACAAGACACACAAATAAAACAAGCAATTAATGTTCAATTTAGCACCTTTATTTAGAGCTCCTTCGACTTCGCGAGTTATAGTCGAATTAATTTTACATACAGCATGTGCTGTTTATATAGGTATATGACATAGACGTTACAATAAAATTAGACTTTCTCCCATAGAAGTTTTGCATATTTTGGTAATTTAATTTCTATATGTTTTAAAATTCTTTGGTATATACTTATTATTATTTATAATTTCTTTGGTGGTTATAGTCTGTTCCAAAAGTATTTACCACAAATTAAATTCCATAAACAATTTTTATGTATACTAAAAATTTACATTTCTCATACGCTCCGGCTGATTATTTTATAGATACAGTTAATATTACTAATTCCAAATAGCCATTTTATATAAACTATTAGGGGGTCTTACATAATGTAGGCATCTCGTAGGATGCGAGGTGACGTTACAGTGTCAGTGCACCCGGCCAAAACCAAAACTACAACTTCATTCCAGTACCCAACACATAACCTCGTTCTTCCGAAATCTGAATTACATATTCATCAACCGGTACTCGAGAATCTGATAGCTAGACTACCCGAACGTTAGTCACTAAAATGTACAAGACCAAATTAACCATGTGCAAGTTAACACTGGTCACGAGATTTTATAAAACTTAAATAATTCTGACCATTCCCTGTATTCGGTCACTCATTAGAGAGAAATATCCGAACCTAATTTCATTTAAATAACTTTATCATAAGCACAACGAAAATATCACCTCGCGGACGGACATGACGGAATATTGAGAACCTTTAAACACAGCAATATTATAAACCAAAGTGAAATTATAATGATGTACTACCTACTTCTCAAATGAAACCTTTATACAAGGGATGCATGGTAAAATCGTATTTATTTTCTTAAGCAAAACAGAATGTGTAACGAAATAATTCGAGAACTGAATTTCGTGAGCAAAAATGTTTCTGAAAAAATCTTAGAATAACATATGGTTGAATTTCTTACGTTTGTTTTCCATCAATATGACAAATAAGAATCAAGGTTTTTACAATAACGCTCTACGCCTCAGTGGAGAAGAAATTCGCACACAATATTACAAAAATATACTGAAGTTTCGTTTCCCAAATCTTTAGGTTTGGTATTTACACTTTAGCCCAGCTACAACGAATATTTCTGATTAAAATGCAATGTGTCAGTTACTAAACAATTGAATACAAACAGTATCACTGAGCAAAATTTAGCTTTGATGTTCCAAAAATAAATTAACTGTTATGTATATACATTTTCAGAACTAATGCAGCCTGACCGCAAGTTTCAATGATAAACATGAGAAAACACATAGGTTGGGTTAGGTTCGATTATGAAACATACTTTTCGCATAGTTTTGCTTACGGTGAGCTGAGATAACGAAAGAGATTCGAATTATTGTACCGGAAAATCATTTAGTTACTTTCGACTGAAAAGCTAAATATCTAAACGGTTATGGACGAAAATTTCCAACGTAAATTGCCACACCAATTTCCAGACAGGCAATCAAAATACTGGGTGAGAAAGAAAGTGCACTTTAAATATAACATAAGCAACTAAGTTCAAGGTGAGAATCCTGAATTTCTAGATATGGTCTCCATACTGAAAATTTACGATCAAACTTTATTGTATCGTTCCCCGTCCTGCCGAAGGGAGAACGTGTTTATTTAGACTGGGGTCGAAATACGATGTAGATAAGAAATAAAAGGATAAAAACGAGAGGTTTTGATAGACTGTGGTTTTAGACACATGATCAATAAGTTACAAAGTTTTGGCGCTTCACTTACCAGACAGACTGATGGTATCGAGTGGTTGCTAACTCAGGCGTAAGCCGTTTGCTAGTAAAACTATGAATGGAGTATCTGATGCGAACTCTAGAGCACACCTCTCACAACTCCTAATTCACAACTAACTCTGTCCTGGTACTTCATGTACCACGATGACGAAAATCCAAGAGGAGAGGTTTTCCATGGGTCAGAAAGCTGAAGGGAAAGGATGGCCCGTAAAAATACATGTACCATGTCATTTCATCGGGTCTGTCCGGAAAAGAGTTAGCGCCGTAATCATAAATATATTTACATCATTATGTAACAGCTTATACAATCTTATTTTATGCAAACTACCTGTTTAGTTCGAAGGTGGATTCTTGTCCACTGTTTGTTATGTCTTCCGTAGAAAGACAGTTATGTAAGTACATGAATTAACAATAACCAGATAATGAGGTAAATGTCCTCTGCTAACTTAGTAATGTTGTAATTCCATCTGTCCTCGATATTGACGTAACCACGGTGCTTGGTTCGAGGTCACCGGGGTCGGCTTAAATGCTCCACTTTAAGAAAATTTCACAAGTAGTTGTAACATGTTACTGTTAATGTAGTGGTTTAAACAGTAGAACATATGTTCATCCACTTTACTAAGCAGATGTAGCACCATCACCATTCACTATATCGTTGGTCGTAGTGAATAACCGGCTAAGTCGACTTGTTTGCAAAATTGAGATTTTAAAGGTATAAGCTTCTTTTGGTGGGTTCTGCATTGTATAGAATTAGTTTATTCGAATCCCTAAGGTGCTCTATAGGTACTGGTAGTGGAAGAGAAATTGAAATATTGATAGAAGTTTCTTCTAGTATATTTGGACGAGATGATAAAACATCAATAGAGAGTGGCGGGATTGTCGAAAAATTGTTTTGTGTTGGGGATGTTGACTAGTATGCAGGGGTAAAAGAATAGGCGTTTCATAAACATCAGAACTGGTGTCAATAGAAAAAGAAGAAGGAGTCTCATAAGTATGGTAGATGTCTGTAGAAGACGAAGAGGAAGGAATAGGGTCTAAGATTATGTCTAACGGTTCGTGTGGAACTTGAGATCGTTGTTTGGTATTCTTATGTCTTAAAAACTTACACAATTTTATAAATAAGAATATCAAAATAGCGAAAATAATACAAGCCAGACAGGTAGATAGTGCCATCAACGCTAACTTTGACATCTCTCTGTAAACAATAGAGAAAAGAAAGTAAACTTAGTGGCTATCATTTACTCGTTGAAGTTCTAAAGACTTAATTCGTCTAGGCATAATGTAAAAAGTAAATCCTAACGCTATTACTAATAACAAAACCACAAAATCACGGGGATTACTATGACTAATAAATTAGTGTAGGAAAAGTCAAATTCTAAAAGACCTACATGCTTGCTTTGAAGTTTTATAGAGGCTAATTGCCCTTTAAGTTTGTCTAATTGCTTAATAGTTGAATTTTATATCAAAAGAGGTAAGTCCATTGTATTATTCTAATTTAGGTGGTGTGTGGCCGTTCGAATTTGGAGCTTAAAAGGGGGATAATGTAGTTTAAGATGAGATTGTCGAACTCCTTACCATATAGTGAAAGAACAAGGAACTGTTATTAGTATTATCATATAGCTTGCTATGTGAAATACCAGAGAAAGATTTATACGTTCAGTGATATATATATATATATATCATATTGGAATGAAATATCTGTAGTTGACATGGCATATAGATTTTAATATGGATAATTTCTGTTAAGCATGTAGCTTTCTGGGAATTACGATAACTATGTGATCGACAAATATATAAGAAACTTTCAAAGGACCAAAATTTTCTTCTATTTCTAAAAATTCAGTATCTGAAGTGAATACAAATTTGGGTAACGAAAGAAATGTGTGTGTTTTGTCATAGAGAAAATCCATATTTACTACTTCTAATAAGGTATTCATTGATGTGGGTTTAATAAGTGGAATTTGCAGAAGTACGTCAACATTTTTGGTCAAAAAATTAAATGATACTCACAGTATATAGTAATCCTAAATCAAATTTATAAATAGTATATCTAAGAAGTTTATGCTCCGTAACGAGTTTTAATACAGAAGTTTCAGAGAGAATTTCAGGTAAGAATTTGTTTCTAAAAACATTTGACATAAATTGTTTGATTTCACTTTGAGCTAAGTAGTGGGCATAGAGTGCTGATAATTTTCTGGATTCTTGTGCCCACTGACAAAAGGATTTGAGAAGAGAAGTTTGAAGGCCCAAGAAGGCGTGTTTAACCTGAAGAACGACGCTTTTAACTATCCTGATCTCTTTGCTAAGGCTATCTTGCATGTAATTGATTTCATTGGTTAGAAGATTTTCATGCTGACGAGTTGTTCTAGTGAAGACGATAAACGCCTTTGTGGAATTAAATTTGAAATACTGAGACCAAAGGAACCAATACAAGCAAAAAGTTGAGAATGCTACGTTTAGAACGAGTGTTATTAGAACATGAAATTGTTTGAGAAGGTTCAATTTTAAAAATGGCAAGGAATAGTATCCTCTATGTTTCGAAAAAATGATTTATCGCTGTATATGATTTCTTTACGTATTTTATTCCCCTCTATGCAGTTTTCTTTAGAAGGATAGGTTGTCTGAAAATTGAGATTGGAGCGCACAGCAATGTAAACATCTGTATGCGAATTTACGGCTAAACCTTTGTTGGCTAGTGCTACCCCCACTTGCTGCAGATTGATTTCGTGATATTGGTTGGTAGGAAATTCTGTGACGCATAAAGCTGGCAATATTGCCATGCTTATGGGTAATACTATAAAAAGTACGGAATCCATATTGTACATCTTTACTCTAGAAGAGAAAACAGAAGGGGAATTGGTTTAGAGTTATAAATTATATAACAGAAATTATTATAAAACTATATATATATATATATATATATATATATCCTTTTTTTAAAAAATCCTTTAATTTTGCCCATTTTTAAAAAAATAACATCTTATCCTCTAAATAGTAACATATTGCTTATATATAAAAACATTAAACAAGCATATACCGAATCATAATATGGTATAGTTTGGTTTACCGACTTGTGACGAGTCAGCATGCTGCTTGACCTGTAATCTCGTGGCATCGTATTGCAAAGAAAAAGATGTACTGATGCGAGATTGCTATCATCACTTGTATGTAGTGTGGAACACAAAATGGGTTATAGTTACTACGAAGTAACATTGTGATTGATAACGCGTTTTTGATATTCAAAGGAAAGTATCAGTTTGAAGAAAGTGTGTTCAGGGAAGTTTTCCCAATAGAATCTGAAAATC
>JAGDQP010045455.1:0-15592 GCA_022664845.1 Lepisma saccharinum
ATTTGGAAGTACAACTTAATTTGAAGAGACATAAAGACTATTCTTTATTCTCTTATTTGACCAGTAAATATTATAGCTAAACATAGAAACCTTGAGTACTTCAGAATAGGAAGCTGACTTGAACTACACTACGCAGACTATCAAGATTAGATAGAAAGCCTCTCGACAAACCATAACCATTTTGATTATTAACGACATTTAGGAATACCAATACAAGAGCAGTTAGAAATTCCCGGTGCAAGTATTAGCTTTATTAAATATTCGAAATGCTTTTAATGTTTTACCCAATCTTTGTACCTCCAAGTAGAAGTAAGTTCTCAGTATTGGGCATCACTGCACATCACACTGGGCATCACTCATATATTAGCATGCATAAGAATTCCAAGTACTCATCTACTATGTGAACCATTATGTCCACTTAAAGCCTTGTTGACTATTCTTAAATTTACCACTAATTATGTTACGATTTCCTTGTACATCTATATTCGAAACGAACCACCATTGTAAGTAAGTATTAAAATATAAATGAAAGTAAAGAAGGTAAAACAAATCAACATCAAATTGAATTACGTAGAATTATAGAGAAGCCACTAGTTTCATACAATATTACGTCATTATTTATAACTTCTGTATCCCATATTACGTCACACACTGCACCTTTCTAAAAATGACAGAGTAGGTGAAAGCGTTAAACCACACACATATTATGAGTACATCTCGAGACCATATTTAAGACTAACCAGTCTAGTGACATTTCGTTTGCATGCACGCTATAGGCCTAGATAATCAGTTGTAATTGACTTGAGTTTGAAATCAATCACTCCATTTTACATATCCATTTCGAAAAAATAATAATCTCAAATTTCAATTATCAATACAACTACACAGGAAATATCTTAATACAACTTTACTTCATGCAAATCCACTATAAATGTAACTACTGAAACTTAACTATATAGTTTCCGTTTAATCAACAAACTCAATAAGTGATGCGGAAATTGAAAAGGGACTATTTGTCAAATTTGAGTTATTAACTGTTTTGTATTTGCAGTTATAATTCCTAATTATAATTCCTAACAAGTTATCGCCAAAATTATAATAATATCTTAAAATTTGGGTGAGTTACGCAAATTTGATTGTAATTTACGGAAAAGAAGAACTTGGAAAAAAGCGAGATTAAACTTTGCTAAACACAAAACTGCATCATATATACAAATCCATTATATTTAAGAAATGAACATTTTACTTAAATGTTCTTTGATACGTTTTTTATTACAAAGACATTAGCTAAAACGCAAAAGCCCTGATAATATTTTTCGGCTCTCATGCAAAATGCTGCTTTAAGACAAATGGTCACTTTTCATTTCCCGAATCATATATACCGTAACCTCATCCACTTAAAATTAACAACAACTAGCTTAATGCTTCAAGCATCTTCCCGTCTGAAACAAAGGGTCTAGCAGGGTAACGTGGTGAAAAGTGCCTTGGGACGAATCGTGATTTAAAAAATACAACCATATCCAGCATAAAAAATGATGGATCTCCACCAAATTTCAGCGTAAAAGATCCCTAAGCTCCTCAATTGAACCTCTAAATAAATTAAAGTGTTTTTGGTAGTTTAGCGATATATCGGTCCTATTTACACATACGATGACCTTCTTTTTTTTAAATGATTTTTTTCAAACTCTAGAAGATGGTAATTTTTGCAGTTTCGTTGGCGCTAAATTAAAATTTTGAGAGATGTTAGAAACTTGAAAATTGAATATAAAAAACGAAGATAACAGTTGGCTCGAAAAAATATATATTATGTATTTTTAGTGGTTCTATAATCATGATTTTTTAGATGTTTTAAAGTGGTAGAATATAACCAAAAACAGCATTTTGTCGGTTTTAATGCGTTTTACATTCGTTTCTTTAGCTCACAATAGTTTGTAGTGTCCTCAAATCTTGCAACGTTAACTCATTTCCCGACGTCACATAATGATGAAATTTTGAACAGCGACGTAAATCGGGTGACAATACGACATTCCATTGTTACTTGTATATCTTCATATATATATTAAAACAAATTTTATTATGTTGTTATTACAGACTTTTTATCCTAAAATAAATACTTGCCTGCAGTGGGCTAGGTTTGGCTGGTTTCAAAACACTTTTTGATTTGGGCTACAAAATATTAGCTTGAGAAAAGTATTAACTTCGAAATAAGCCGAAAAAGATTAATAAAAATACTTTTTCAACGGTGCAAATTAACCAGGACAACGCTATCAGTTGAGCACAGACAATTCAAATAAGACCCGTCAGCGGGCACTGTAAATACAAGTTCTAAAGCACCATTTACCAGGTCACCTTCCTGGACGACTGGTTAAGACGTTGAAGTGGAGATGCCTGGCGGCCAGGCCGCGAGGTTGTATCTTGACGATCTCTTGGTCCGTGGTTGCAAGTTTTAGTTTCCGTGCAGAGAGAGTGAGTTTATCAAATTTAAGTTAATAGTGACAAAGACTTAATATTATTATATTTTAGCAGTAATTCTCGGCGATACATAATAAGAGTAAACGCATTTTAAATAGATGTACACTATGTAAAAGTGAAAATTCAGTTAGAGAACATACATGACGCAATTCGACGGGATTCAGACTTGCACCCTGCGGATGTGTATTCGGTCAAACCAGACTTTTATTACACACATATTTTCATCAAATATGCGAATCATAATGTGGTGGAGCGTTGTAAAAGAAATACTGTAGTGATAGTGAAAGAATAAACTTTCCATTGTCCTTAGCAGTTCAAAAGTCCGTAGTGGTAGCAGTATGAATTATTCCGCTTGAACTCGGCGATGAGATTGTGGAACAAAGATAAATGAATATAGTGAGGTATCAATGGTTACAAGGATTTTCTACCCGTTAAGTGTTGCTATTTCTATCCTGTTTATACAGGCAAAAGACTAATACATTTTTACAATCTCAAGGAAACAGTATTTTCCCCATATTTAAGCATCCACTACTTCAAGTTCCAGACGCAAACGCAAGGTCAGGTTGAAACACATAGGCCAGCAGAACGAGATATATTACAAGAGTCAGCTTTATTATCAAATGCAAGTACCGGCAACTCCCCATTTCAATTTACAACATTATCCACATTTACCTAAATTAAAACAATCCGATCAGATAAATTTTCAGTTGCCAGGAAGTAACACTGCGCACGATTTTAATTTTTTCAGTTGGGGTCTCATATTCTACCCCTGCCTATAAGCGTTCGTTGCACAGATCAAGTTGTGTACTTCGAAAGTCTTGCATCACGACCATATTTATTCTCCTTGACCTGAGGCAGGCATATCGATAAATATTCTTGGATTGCCGGATTCCGTCATTCCAAGAAGCTCCTTTGTTTCTTCTGCACAAGGCATCTGGGGTTTTGGAACGGACTTTGGCCAGGAGTCTAGTATGTTCTCCTGGCCTTGTTCTTTAAAATATTGAACTTTATTCTTGGGAAGTCCCTATCTATTGTATCCTATTTTATTATAAAACATACATTACATAAAACACATAATATTACATACGACAACACAGGACGACACAAGAAGAACACGAGCATAGATTTAAGCCATCCTCTTTCTTCTCCTGAAACGAGAACAAAATGCTTTATTGTTGGTGGTGCGCGTAGGATGGGTGTAGAGTCCTACAAAGTTTTTTTTCGCAACCTCCGTTTCTTCATTACTGCTCTCGCTTCAGGAATCTCTGCTATCTTTCTTTTGTTTACTTATATTAAGGTATTTAACTATTTGGGAGATGGAAGGGAGTGTGGGTCTTCGTTCAGCCCTCTAGTTTGATGTTGGCATCTTCTTCTTTCACCTTAGGTTCTTTTATTATTTGCTGCACCTCCCCTTCCTTATCTACACATCACTTAACACTCTTTCACTCGTCATACACGCATACACGGAAGTAAGTTTCACATTCTCTACCGTTTCCGGGTTTCAAAAGTGGAGCTATTGAGCTTTCTTTTCCCTAATTTCTTGATTTTGCTTCTAATTACACTTCACTAAATCACTCTTTTTCTTCCAGCACATTCACACTAGTTCATTTACACATTGAGTTTCTCTTGTTTGGGAATTCCGCAACAAGGCACTCCTCACTGGACTCCAGCAAGACATTTATTCCAGATGTATCTCTTTCTGTTGTTTTTGGTTAGCGTTTCTGGTACTGTTACTTATTGTTATTGTTTTGCTTTTATTTATTTTCGCGGTCGCCGAGGCACCACGGTTGTCGCGATGTCGCGGTTGTGACGGTTTAATAATTGTCTTTCCATATATAATTCCCAATTACATACCAGCGGGATAGTCTCCGGATACTAGTTAGTATACTGGGTTTTGTTGTTCAGTACGACGTCGGGTCTTCCCGGTAATATACTTCTTCCTGTGGTATTCTGATACCTTTTCAACCCCCTTCCGGAGGACTGCCACCAGTTGTGGTGTTCTCAGAACTTCGGTGACCGGAGTATTCCCTAGGACGTTTCTTTCTTCTTCTAGTATATCCTGGGTTTCTGCGCACTGAAAAACCACATGCTTGGGGGTCGCCACTGTTCTACACGTACGGCAGAGATTATCCTTCGCAAGCTGCAATTCCTTTAATTTCTGTCTGTAGGGGCCATGTACCGTCACATCCAGCTCCGCGCTCAGCCACGTCTGGAAATAAATTATGTAGTCTTCTTACTTTCGTAGTATTGTTTCAGTACTCCTGCCATGCACTGGTTAGGATGCTGGTAATTTCATTTAAATTATTTGTTTGTTGGTGTAGGATATTTGTTATTCTTTGCTCCTTTCCTTTTTTGAACCAGTGCATGGCTTCTAGGTTTTTTATTTGCAAGCGCATGGGTAGGGTCGCCGTGGCCACCTGAAGCGATTCCACTGGAATTGTTCTGTATGTTCTTATTAGGATTTGCCGTTGGGCACTGTTTATAATTTGAATTTGCTTTACATCGTCAATTTTGTGGCTCCAGGCTTTCGTTTCGTCACCAAGAACGGATCTTATTATGATGTCGTGGTATATCTTTATAACTCTCATTGGTATTCTATACTGGTTTGTTGCTAAATTGATAATTTTTTTAGTTATTTTGGTAGCTTTGCTTTTAATTGTTGATACATGTGTTCTGAAATTAAATCTTTCGCCTAATATGGTTCCTAAATACCTGAAGTTCTTTTCTCTTTTAATGGTTATGTGACTAATTTGTATTATTGGTTCTCTATTGAAAATGAGTTTACCTTTAAACGACACATATTTGTTTTTTTTAGCTCAAATGTATCACAATCAGCATTGTTGTTACAGCACTGCGTCATCTGACTCATAATTCCATTTGCTTTGTTTCGTAATTCTAACCTGCTATTGCCCTTTATCATGACCACCAGTTCATCGGTGTACTCCACCACACGTTCTACTTGCTCTAGTTGGTTCAAAAACGGTCCAAGCACCAAGCCTGTGAGCAGCCTCTTGTTGGTATCTTCTCACGACACCGTCAGCCGTGTCCACCTTGATTAGTCTATTTCTTTAATCTTAGTAGTCTTTAATCAGATTCTAAATTTTTGGATGCATGTCAATGCTTGCCAATTCATAGAGTAGCGAGGGCCACCAGAGGTTGTCAAATGCCCCAACAATATTGAAGAACACGCTCATAACGTGTTTACAATTATCTTCTTCAAGTTTTTACTTCGCAGGGTAGACTAGAGGAAGGGGTGAACGGACCGAATGTAACTAATAAGCTGTTAAGTAACATAGCTTCGAGCAAACTGGTTTAGCAGTCACGCCGTGTGCTTCTTTTTAAGATAACCATACAAGTACGGAGTGTGATTTAAAGGAATTCCAACACGATTTTTTGCCTGAAGTAAATACAAGCGATACAGGGGACGACAATCAAACAGAAGTTGTAGAAATACGGCAGAGTGAATCCTACAGTGAGCAACATGAGGGCCCTTTTATAAGTGACAGAACAAAAATGGAAAGTGGAGACAGAAAAGTTAGTGAGAAAGATTTGTTCATTTCGTCTTCAGGCGAAAGAAAGATTGGGAGTAGTGGTAGTGTTGAAAGAAGCAAAGCTTCTCGCCTAGAAGAGTCCCATAGAAAAAAAAGAGTGTTCGACAGCAATATTTGAGGTCTTTAAAACGTTCTAAACGTCAAGATTCAAAAGTGAGCGTCAAACGCGATGCTAGACAGTGCATTTGTATACAGAGGAACAGGCAGCCAAACATAAGGTGGAAAGTGAATAACGAGAGAGTGCGTAGAACACAATATATATATTACAAGATTGTTTGGGTTCAGGTACAAGATACAGTGATATCCCTACAGATATAGGTACAGGTACAGATATTCCTAATAGTACAAGATACAGTGATTATTCGTTGTTATGCTCCGAGTGAAACTCATCAGAAGGTCCAGCGTGACAGCTTTTTGTGTAATGTATTGGACCCCTAAAATTTATAAATGGCGTAACTTCAAAATTATTATATTAGCAGATTTAAACACAACATTTAAAGTCAGTGACAGCACGACAGGCAAAAACGTTAACGTAGTGCTTCAAACCATGTGTAAGGAGTGACAGATGCTTGGAAAACATTAAGACTATCAGAAATTGGCTCGACCTATTTCTACGTGCAAGGATATTCAAGATTGGATGTAATTTTACGTTTCACAAAATCTTTAAAAAATTTACAACGACTATAATTAGAACGTCTAACATTTTCTGATCATCTACTTTTGTTTGCCAAAATAAAAATGTGATATAGAGCCCCACATTAGTTTTTTCGTCTATATGAAGGTGTAATGAAAGTGTGCGTGTGATAATGCAGAATATGTATTAATGGTTATTAATATGTGTAATTTTGCTATGACCAAGGTTCAGTATAAAACTAATCTACAACAGTGATGGCGGCATTTAACAACCAAAATTAAGTTTGAGACAGTAAAATTTTGTAAACAATTATAATTACAAATTAAGCAGGAAGAAAATCATTATTATCAATTATTAGAGTTATATAACTATCTGATAAAATTATATGTAAGGTGGCTATCCCACTAAAAACGTACCCAAAGTGAATTAAGAAACATTCACACACAACGGATACAAAGCATCACGATAAGGACAAAATTGAAACCAGTCGGTATTCTCTAAATTCCCACCTATTCCCATCTAATTCAAAAGAGGAAACGAGGTAAATTGAAAATTATAAATTCTTATACTGACACAAAAGGGCAGAGCCACAGGTAAGAGACTCTACAAAGCCAATTTCGATAATTATAAAGCCTTTTACCAAAAGAAAGAATTAGAATGGAACACTTTTATGCAACCACAGCTTCATTGGCCAAAATTATCAGCTAGGCACCATTCCGAAATTGCCCGTTCTTTTACGGAAGAAGAAATTATTGAATCCTTACACACCATGAACGCAGACGCGTCCCCGAGGATAGACGGCTTAAGAACCCGGTGGTATTAAACTTTTATATATCTTTTGGCACCCATGTTGAAACGTTTGTTTAATCAATTCCTAAACAATAGAGTAATCAAAGTTGATTATGCACAAGCCATTGGATTATTGATTCCAAAAAAGGGTCGTACTTTTACACAAGATAACCTAAATCTTATTTCATTATTGAACACGGATTTCAAACTACTTACAAAAATCATTATGAGACGTATCCAACCTTGCATGATAGACATACTGGATGTCAGTCAGGGGGAGCTGCACACACAAAACCTATTCACGTTTTGTTGACTAGCGTGGGTGTGGTACTCAAGCCTATCATCACAAGTTGACCCCTAATTTTATACTTTTTTCTACAGATTTCTACAAAGCATTTCCCTCAGTTAATTTACACTTTTTGTATTATATTCTGCAGTTGTTAATATTTCCACCGAGTATAATAAATTTAATATCTAATCTGTACAACTTTCGTACGATACGATTACAAGTTAATCAGACATTACTGACAAAATTTAAGATGGATCGTGGGTGATTCGTTATCACCTTATTTATTCAACATTATTTTATTGCCCCTTGTCCTGGACATAAAGAGGAAATTACGTGGTATTCAATTCAACCAGACTAGCCTGAAAGCAATTGTTTACGCTGATGACGCGTTAATGATAGCCCAAAATAAACAGGAATTACAAATGATTATAGAAACTTTACAATTATTTGGGAAAGCGTCCAATATTCAACTTAACAAAGGCAAAAACTCAAATGATTGTTATGGGCAATAATAAGAAAAATGAACTTGTCGATTTATTTGAAGTTAAAGATTCACTAAAGTATTTAGGAGTATGGTGTGCGAACAATAATAAAACACCATGGCAATGAATGACGAAACTCTCAAACACCAGTAGTCTGTTTAAATAAATATAAATGTTTCTCTACATTAATTTTCTCTACAGTCTTTATATTGAGTCAGACTACACACATTTTACAATTGTTTCCTCTGTTCCGAAGAACGTATGCGGGCACATAGGTAGATTTTTATGGTTCAACCAAGTTTTAAGAACACATAGGGCTCCTTGCCAACTAGCAAGACAACAGGGAGGTCTAGAATAAAAAAAAACTTATGTGTACAAGGAGCTATGCTATTACTATATAGAACTGAACAATAAATTACTGAATATCCTGATGAATATTCCATGCAGATAATAAATGAAGTGATACGTCGCATAGACTTGACTTTGCCCTTATATAGACAACCATGGCAATTATTAATAGAATGCCTTATTTAATGCAAACATTTGTTACTGTAGCCTATGGACTGGTAGAAAAAGCACAGTTAGATCAATGGACAGTTTAACAGTGCTATAAATATTTAATAAGTCACAATGATGTCCACGTACTCTCAGTAAAGGAAAAGAAACCGAACAAAAATCGGCCAGCTTTTTGGTATAATTTAGCTGAAATAAGATATTTCCTGTCCTTGTAAATTTCAGCATATCAGGTTATTCAGGATATTTATCCTACAAAATGTGCGTTATAACCACAGGTATCACGGATAATACTAAGTGCGACAAATGTAATGTGGACGACACACTAGAACATAGACTGAACTGATGTGCATAAGCTAGAGAGATATGGCTGCAATATCGCAAAATAATGACTCGCATCACTCACGGTAGTTTTATCAGTTACACCAGTGAAAAAATCATACAAATTTCCAAATTTCAGGTTATTCCGAAATAAAATAAAATAAATAAACAAATAAAAATACGTATTATGTTTTGGTTAACTGAACGATAGATATTATACTCAACTATCAGTATCCCACGACCCCTGTTTATTTTGTACACTTTTTGGTAAACCAATACGAACAGTTACAGGTTCCACACAAGAGTAAATGGTTTGGTCAATTTCATAGGGCGATATATTTGTAGTTTAAAAAGTTTCAAATCTTCATTGTTATTTGCTTAGTGATCCTTTTGTATTAACTAACACGCATTGTTTATAATTACTAAACAATGTAAATTTGATAGAATATGTTTATGCAATTCTTCCAGTAATAACATGTTGAAAAAAGACGTCGGCTTCTTGAGTGAAAGACCTCGGGTTTGAATCCAGCCCGGAACAAATATTTTTTCTTCTTTTTCTTTAAAAATATATTTGTATATGTTCATATTATTATTTAATAATTGCTAAGATGTGTAAAAATAACTGATTGCTACTGAAAGCAAGGATATATCTGGATGCACACCGAGCGAGGAGTTCAAAGGGGGCATTGTGCGTCCGAAGGGAGATGGGAGGCAGAGCCGCTGTTGGCCCAGCCCCCAGTTAAAAGTGGGCATACGCAAAAGTGTTGTCAACATTCTATTCCACCTGTCAATGTTCTATTTGGTACATACTAAAATTCATTTTATATTTATCTGATCCCAAACCCTGAGCTGTTCATTTGTACGGTCGAGTAAGTCGTAATAAGAAACGTTTTAAAGACAAACTTTCCTTAAACAATTCGTACTAAAAAGTAACAGAAATAATGTTGTTCACGCATGATTAAAAAGAAACCCATGACCGCGCAAATTTAAGAATTTTATAAAGTTACTGCATATGAGAGCGCGCCCCATGCTTTTCTTTTTACCATGCATGAACACCATTATTATTTGTTACTTTTTAGTACGAACTGTTTAAGAAAATAACGTCTTTATAAAGTCTTTTATTACCACTGTCTCGACCATGCAAATGAACAGCACAGAAATTTGGATCAGATAAAGATGAAATACATTTTATGTGTAGCAAATAGAAAATTGACAGGTGGAATAGAATGTTAACAACACTTTTGCGTATGCCTACCGCTAACCGGGGGCTGCGTCCTCCAGCTGCTCCGCCACCCATTTCCCTTTGGTCGCACAAGCCCCACTTACACACCTCGCTCGGTGTGCATGAAGATACATCCTCGCTTTCAGTAGCAATCAGTTATTTATATAGATCCTAACAATTATTAAATAATCAATATGAACATATACAAATTTTTAAAGAAAAAATAAGAAAAAGTGTTGTCCCAGGCGGGATTCGAACCCGAGCCCTTCCACTCAAGAATCCGACGTCTTGACCAGTCGTCCACGAAGGCGACCTGGCAAACGGCGCTTTCGAACTTGTATTTACAGTGCACGTGTTATGTAAGAAGCCCGGTCATGGGTCTTATTTCCAACCTCTGTGCTCAACTGATGGCGTTCTCCTGGTTAATTTCACCGTTGTGAAAGTCCTTTTTCATCAATTTCTTTCGGGTTATTTCGGTGATCATACGTTTTTTCAAGCTAATATTTTGCGCTCCAAATCCTAAAGTGTTCTGCAACCAGCCAAACCCATCCCCGGTGCAGGCTAGTACTTATTGTAGGATAAAAAGTATGTAATAATATTTTAAACTACGTTTTTAAAATATATACGTAAATAGAAATATATGAAAGTAACAGTGGAATATTCTATTGTCGCCCGATTTACGTCACTGTGTAAAATTTCATGATTGTATGACGTCGGGAAATGAGTTAAATTAACGTTGCAAAATCTGAGGACACCACGAACCAATGTGAGCTAAAGAAACGAATGTAAAACGCCTTGAAACCGACAAATTTGATGTTTTTAAATTTTCGGTTATGTTCTACCACTTTAAAACATCTTTAAAAAATCATGTTTATAGAACCACTGAAAATACATAACATATTTTTTCGAGCCAACTGTTGTCTCTTCATCTTCTTTATATTCAATTTTCAAATTTTCTAGCCCCTCTCAAAATTTTAATTTAGCGCCAACAAATCTGCAGAAACTGTAGAGTTTGAAAATTGTTTTAATTTTATAAAAGAAGGTCATCGTAGGTGAATATCCGATTGAGATATCGCTAAACTACGAAAAAACGACACTAATTTTAGCACCTTTTGATCTAAAATTTGGTGGAGAGCCATATTTTTTTAATGCTGAATTTGGTAGTTTTTTTTATTCCCATTTCTTTCAGGGGTACTTTTCACCATCTTACCCTGCTAGCCTCTTTCTGTAAATTTGGTTTCTGAGTTTCGAAGTTGGGGTTCATAAGTTTATCATTCACCCATTTACGCAAATCAATATCTTCCTTGTATTTGGTTATAACTAGATCCTTACCAGCATTATTTCTGTTCTGTTTCTTTCCTCGTTTTTTATGACTACGCTGAGGTTTACAAGAAGCTATATCTAAGTTACCGAAACATTCCGTTTCCCCATTATCAACTGAAGTGATGTCCTGAGTAATATTTGTTATCGGAACTTGTATCACTTCTAAATGTTTATTTTGAGGCAAAGTAAAAAGCTGTATTTGACTGGATAAACATTTTACACACCCTTGAATATTACTTTGCTCTTGGATCAAACGGTAAACTTTCAAAGTTATCGCAGATTAAACTGGGAGATATTTCCTAGCTCGCTTTCCATGAACTTTAATGTACAGTTCTGTTTATTTAATGTATTAACCTGACCCTTTAATATCAATCCTGGATTCTGATCATAAAATAAAAAAAAGTATTCACCTCAATTTCTATAGCAACCTCCCTTAGCTGTCTTTTAAACATATTAGGCCAATTGCTAAACAATAAATTTAAACCGCTTCTACCGAGCACTGCCCTCTGCATGTTAAATGGTACTATTTGAAACTCTAATGCACATTTTTGCAAACCAACAGAGACATCTAACGTAGCTGAACCCACAAAATCTAGCCTAGTACTATTCAATAATGTTACATTCGATGAGTTAGGCTGAAATAGATTTAGCAAATTTAGGTTTACTAAGCTCGACAAAGACATAATATTCAAGTGTGTGCCAGTTCGAATTTCACACTGGAATGGTTGATTGTTTATAAAAGATTCAATCGTTACTGCATTATTAGGATTGTCTACCTCAGTTGCCAGTTTGCTATCTTCCACGAAAACAAGTTATCTCCGGAACATCTTCAGGAGCAGTTTTTTTATCTTTAGATATTTGAGTTACCACCATACATTTGTGTCTCTTTTTAACCGGCAGACCTCCCAGTGACCAGCTTTTTGACATAAAAAGCAATTTGAGGACTTAGCTGGGCAATTTTTAAAATCAATATTATACTGTATATGCCACAACGGTAACATGTCTTACCAGAACTCTTTGTACCATATTGACTATTACCACTATTAACTGGATCAAATCCATGTGCATTTCTGATAGTGAAATAATCATTATATGCAGTACCACTTAGGCTTAAAACACTGAGCATCTCTTTCTACCTGTTCCTCGATAAGCAATGCACCTATTGCTTTTTGTAACATTAGCTTCGCATTGGAAAATAGATGTTTACGCGTATTTTCATAATAAACTCCGATCACAGTTTGGTCTCTGACCATGTCGTCAGAAGACTCTCAAAATTTACATTTGGGCGCTTGCTTTGTTTAGCTGCATTATGAAATCTTTCGTGTGTTGTGATTCAGATTGCTTGATAAAATGGAATTTGAAACGCACAACAATGATGTTACATTTGGATTCGAAATGCTCCTGTAACTTTGAAGCAATGGTATAGAAAGATTGATCTCTCACAGAATCTGGTGCAACAAAGTCTCTAATTAAGGCATAAAATTTATGGCCAATAGAAGAAAGAAACATAATTACTTGACGGTCCACATCCACATTCCACATCTCGCAAAAGGTGTCGCATCTTTCAAGATATGCTTCGATATTCATCGAATGAGGGTCAAATTTGTCGAATCCCTGATGCGCAGTGCTCCCAAAATTGTCTGTGTCTAGTCCATCTCTGCTATAATATGATTTGAAAGCATACAAATATATATTTTGTGGAAGTTCAAGGTAACTTGAAGAGACATAAAGACCATTCTCTACTGTCTTTGTTGACCAGTAAATATTATACTTCAGAATAGGAAACTGACTTGAACTACACTTCGCAGACTACCAAGATTGGATAGAAAGCCTCTCGAAAAAAGCATAACCATTTCGATTTATTAACGGCATTTGGGAATACCAACAGAAGAACAGTTCGAAATTCCTGGTGCAAATATTAGCTTTATTTAATATTGGAAATGCTTTTAATGTTTTACCCAATCTTTGTACCACCAAGTAGAAGTAAGTTCTCAGTATTGGGCATCACTGCATATCACACATAAATATTCGACATAAACATATATTAGCATGCATAAGAATTCCAAGTACTCATCTGTTATGTAAACCATTGTGTCCACTGAAGCCTTGTTGACTATTCTTGCATTTACCACTAAATACGTTACGATTTCCTTGTACCTTTATATTCGCAACGAATCACCATTGGAAGCAAGTATTAAACAATAGAAATAAAAGTAAAGAAGGTAAAACATTTCAACATCAAATTGAGTTAGAATAATATAATAGCCACTAGTTCCATACTATATTACGTCAATATATATAACCACTGTATTCCATATTACGTCATACTTATAACTACTGTATTTCATATTACGTCAACTAATTCCTTTATTATGCAATTTCAGTCTAACTGTTTTGTTAAAATCAGTCAAAATTAGCACATTATCCTCTTCGTGAGTTTTATCATATTTGGACGTCTCTGGACACAACCGGCAGTTATTTTTTTGTCTCTGTCCCGGTTCAATGATTACTACGATTTTGTTGGAATGATTCCAAACGTTCTGTGATTAGATTGTCATTTGATCAGCTGAATAAGTTATATCTCATTCTTCGTTACATAGAGCACAACTTGAAAGGATAGCTACCGAATGTTTATCCTGCTGTTTGGCTTCTTGTTCCACCTTTGATGCTGTACGTACTTCTGATCCATGCAGTTCTATGAGGTCAGGAACAGTTCCGTTAGATGATCAGTTGACTATCCAAAAAACACCAAAACAACAACTTAATGTCGAATTCGTATTTAAGAATAATATTGATTAGTGGTCAATATTGTTTAATTCCAGTTTTAATTGATTTAATTTTTAGTTGTCAAAATATGTGCCAAGATAACAAGAACATGATCTTTGCCTTGACTTTTAATGAAGTCACATAATAGATGATAGACTGGATTGGTCCCTGCTTAAGTCGATGAAGTGTGTCTAGTTTGTCATAACTTCTGGTCATTAAAGAGCTTTTCTTTAAACTACAAGTACTTATATCGAATGTCATACTAGCATATTTCTAGGAGCTGAAATATAAATTTTAATTCTTTTCTGTTGACATCTTATTCATTACTATAATGTATTGTCAAACTTTCCACTAGTCACTCTACACAAACAGGAAAAATATAGATACAAACAAACATACACCAAAGAGTTTGGACTGTAAATCACTATGTATACTCGTCTCTATTGTCGCCACTAAATATATTTCACTTACCGTTATTACAAACTAATAGTGAAACATAATCAGTCGTATTCAGAGACGTTTTTTTGGAGCAACTAACGCTGTACTAACGAGTTACTAACAGCTGAGTAGGCGAAGTCGTATTCAGAAATGAATTTTATTCGCTAGCAGCACCTGAAGTTAGTAACGTACTAGTCGTGTGCTTAATCAAGGGCAAGCTCTAGTTTTGCGTTGTACTAATAACTCACGCTGAACCTTTGACGGCAGAAAACAAGGAGAGCAAAATAAATATTCGTAATTACTTGACGAACAAGTGAATATATTAATCTGCACAACATACTTCAATAAATGTAAACACCGAAACCATGTTTATAACGACAAAAATGACTCAAATATGTGGAACGTATTGTCATTTTTTAATGGTACTAATACGCGTCGAAGCAAGGCCCGTCTATTGGCTTCGTGGCGCACTAGACAAGACGCGTTCATTTTAATTATTTTGATTTTTAGATGCAGTGGTTCGAGCCCCATCGAAGAAATTAGACAACCTTTAAATAAAGATAAAATAAATTTTATGGGCGGTAACAGCACTATGGTTTACGCCCGTCCCGATACGGGAAACACCCTTATCTTGGTCATGTCAAAACTTAGCTGTTGATTAAAATAATAAAAAAGAAGATATAAAAGATGAAGATGTAAAAGGTCTTCACACTCAACCTACTAGTGTAAATGGCCAGTATAACGAGGATGCCCGTAAATGGGCCCTCGCAAGATAAAACAAAAATAGACCAT
>JAGDQP010045456.1:0-15592 GCA_022664845.1 Lepisma saccharinum
TCAGAAACAATTGAGAGAACTTTGTAAACTCAAGTGTTGAAAGAATCTTGAATTCCTTAAAATATTACAATTTTAAATAATCGTGAAAATTTCTCCAAGTCCAGAGACTGAAAATCTAAAAATTTTGCCTCGTCAAAATTTAATGTCACTATACACACTTTGAAACGTATTTTGAACATTTTTTTGTAAAAACCATTTTTGAGGTTTTTACTTTGATTTTTTTTTCTATGATAAAACTTTACTGAAAAATCGCAAAGTCCGAAAATGGGTACCTGTGGTTGCTGCAAATAACTGTTACGCTGTAACTGTTACAAAACCAAACCAAATTGTAACTGAAACCAAATTGATACTTCATTTCGATAAAGTTTATTCTTTATATTTGTACTCCAAGATCTGAACAAGTCGGTGTATTTGAAAACTGATCTGCTACTTCATTTTTGTGCTCCAAAGTATTGACTCTACTCTTGTGAAGAAGAAAATTATCTTGCAGAAGTATAATTCTGTCTATTATTTACAGGAATTAAATATTGATCATCTTCAATCAACCTTCCATCTTTTACTTTGGAATTCTAGTATTTGAGGACATCAAGTTCTTGACCAAGTACAAGAATGAACTGCACCATGGGATTGACAAGTGCCGATCATGTTATCTTGGCCGAGAAGGCCAAAGGATTCGCCGACTCCATGTATGACTCGGGTTGATTTATGTCGCTTAGCCGTGCAGGGAATACTACTTAGAAATTCAGGTAATGTTTCTTTGTTTCATCTGCGACTTCTATCCAAGTCCGATTTTAACAAATTGTTTGGTGCATGCCTTCATGTAAATGAATTAATTCAATTAGGTAACGCTGGCTTTTTCGACTCCCCTTCTAAAGCTATGCTGACTTTCCAGCATTATATGCTGTTGAGTAAACCCTTTGACGACAATAACGGGAGAATGCTTCATCCATATCTCGCTTTTCTCTTTGGCTTGATTCCAGTTGTAAGAGATGATATTCAGGAAGTATATGTTTCTATGAATGAAGACGAATCATTGAATATTGTCCCTCACAGCCGTGAGTAATCCATCTCCTTTGGAGATTCATTTCCTATTTCCATCATGTCTTCAATGCCTTCTTCGACATCTTCCTCTACTTCTACTACTACTTCTGCTCCTGTCAATGTACTTACGTCTGTATTAACACAGGCAACTACATCCGTAACTACGGCAAAACCTACTCTGGAGTCCAGAACCTTCCACTTCATATGCTCCTCCAGCTATTGCTTCTACCTCAACTGCTGCTGATAGTTTCTCTTGCCATACAGACTGTGGTCTTTTACCTGAAGGTAACAAGATATGTGATCAAGCGTACAATTACTTTGAGGGATGGAGTAGTCCACTGGGTGTCGCTACTATTGAGGAGGTTTGTGGAAAAATGAAGGAGATTGAACAAGATAATATTTTACAAGGGGGAACAGGAGGTGATAACTTTGACTTTATAGGGGAACGTGTGCGCGGTTCTGGTAATTTTCCTTTTAAAGGTAAAGAAATTTCCATACGTGCTAAAGCTGGAACATCCAGGTTAGCCCCGGCTGATTCAATTTGCACTAGGCAATTTATAGCGTAGACCCACAATTCTGGGTCAGATTTAGTTTTGAAAGTAGTAACGCCCGTCAACGGGAAGACGTCTTCATTCCGTGGTGTTAGACGAGTCCATTTAATTACTGAAGATATTTTGCGTTCGATTGAGAATGTTCCCAATTCGAATGAATCCTTCCTATTAGCCGATAGTGTGATCATTAAGGCTAATATATCCGACCCGATTCGCGGACAAGGCGAAAGGAAGAAACGTATAATGACAAGTATTTACCAATGGAGGAGTACCTACAAGCTCACATTATTCCAGTGTCTAAATTCGGAGCCAACTCGTACGACTGTTTACCGAGAACTTTAATTATGGCGGAGAAGAAAGCACTTTCTCATTACGATAAAGTACGATATATGAAAGAACATCCTAAGAATTGGGAAAAAAGAGCTAAAGAACTTTATAAGAGAGCAAATATTGATATTTCAACAACTTTCAAACTCACTTGTTAGGAACTGATAGGCCTAGGAAGGTGGTTGAGGTGTCTTTGAGTTCAAACCCGTAAGTAGTACAAACGAAGGATCGTACCCCGGGGATTGACAGGTACCCGCCGCTGGCAACCTTCACTGTGGACAGAAGAACGTACTACGGTAATTGTTTTGGAACACACAAATTTCTATAACGAATTTGCATAGGCCCACAGAATTCTATAACGAAACTATAGGGAAAAAATTCATCGAAAAATTCCTCTTTGCGCCATCCCCTTCACTTCAGACCACCCACTTTGATGAGAACATAATTTCGTATAGCCCCTGAGGGAAGAAGAACTTTTGATGGAAGATGAAAAAAGACACACAAAAAAAAAGTTGAGGATAAGAAAGGAAAGTTTTCAGCGAGTAGGGGTTGATGGATGTATTTTGATCAGTATTCGCTTAATATCAGCAGTAAACAGTTGTAATTGGAATATTGTGGCGAACGGTGTGTTGTTTTGTAAGAAATAAGGAGACATTTTAAGAGTAAATAATACTCATTAAGGTACATACTTTAATTGAAAAGGTTCTTGCTGTCTTCAAATCTTGTAACGTTAATTTTACTCATTTCTGTACTTTATACAATGATGACAATTTACACAGCGACGCAAGTCGAGTGATGATACAACATTTTGTTGTTACTTTGATCTATTTAAAACATATTTTAAAACTTGTTCATTTTTGTCTTTATTTAAGATTGGTTTGTGGTGTCTTCAAATTTTAAAACCTTAATTTAACCAATTTATTGACACTGTCGTTAAGAAAATTACAGTGATATTTTTTATTTATGCATGATTAAAAAGTAAAGCACAGCCCGCGTCAATTCAAGAATGTATTTTGAAGGAATCGATTGGAAGAATTTTAATCTTCATTATTTGTGCATGTTGACTTAGTAACTAACTAAAGAAGTGGGCCAGGACCTAATGTGAAATTACCACCCCTGTATTTGCCTGGTGAGAGAGTAAAAACTGAGAAAAACGCATTCAAATTACGTGTCGCTTATTATTTTGCCTGAGGTAGGATTTTCAAGAAAAGGAAAAAACATAAGAGGGAGGGAAGTGGCCAGGACCTATGAAGTTACAACCCCGATGTTTGTCTGGTGAAACAGAGTAAATGGTAAGAAAAACGCAGTTAGTAAATTGCGTGTTTTTCCTTACTTTGGCTTATGAAGATATTTAGGAAAAGTAACGGATATAGGACGGAGTTGTGTAGGACGAATCTTACAGTGAATATTCCTGTATTTGCATGGTGGGACTGAGGGAAACCATGGAAAACCTTAGTTAATGAATTACGTGTTTTAGTTCATTTTTGATGAGAAAAAATGCTTAATAAAACTGTATGATTATATTTTAGCAGTAAATTAATTACAATGTTCATTGTTGTTGATTTTCAGATCTGTGAATCACAGAAGTAAAACCTGAAATAGGATGGGAATAAGATGAATAGCGTTCAAAACACTATAAGGTAAGACACAAAACTATGATGTAATTTGTTTTTGCCCTCAAAAAGGATGAGTAGTTGTCCGTGATATACGGGAAACAATTTTCACAGAATACACAGCCTAAAGTGTAGGAAGTGCAAACACTAAACTTGGTAAACAAACGTACGTTATATAAAATATTTTGTTTATGCATGATTAAAATGAAAAGCATCGGGTTTGCAGGACAGTATGAAACGCATTTGTTATAGAATATGGAACCTAATCGACTAGGACTATAAACATTTTAAAGACAAACTTTATTTTATTAATTACCATTTAAAAAAATGTGTTTATGCATAACCAAAAACAAAAGCATGGGGCGCGCCAAAAACTTTTCTTGCTTCATTTGAGATACAAATATGAGACTTGGCATTAATATGTATTTTGACGAGTAGATTACGAAAATATAAGAAAAGTGTTCAGTAGTTGTGATCTTGGAATTAATTAATATGGCGGTCAAAAATCATTTTCCACATTGTTTGAGCTTCAGAGTTGAAATTTTATATGAATATACCTTATGCCTAGTAGATTAACAAAATGTAAAAAAAAAGTTTTAAAAGCCGCTATCTTTGAACTAATATGGCGGACGAGAAAATAATTTTTCCACATTGTTTTCCTACAGAGTTGAAATTTTATATGAGGACGTATTACTATTAGTAAATTAAAAACTTACAAGAAAAGTTTTGGAAAGACGCCATATTAGATACAATGTAGCCGCCGAAATGATTTCTTGATAGACTATACAGCCAAAAAAGGTAGGACTTAAACCATAAACATGGTTGAAACGTACATCATTACAAAGGAATTACAAACACATAAGAAAATTTTTGATAAGTCACCATCATGGACACAATATGGGCGCTGAAATGGATTTTGATAGAATATACAGCCTAAACGGGTAGAACTAAAAGAACGAAACTAGGGAGAAACGTAAATAATTACAGCGTTCTAGCACGCTTCTTCGATTCTAACGTTCTAGCACGCTTCGCCAACACCTGTTATGCGGCGAATATCAAAAGATGTCACACAACATGTTCTATCATGCTCTGCGTCGACCTATTGTGTATTCAAGCAAAAGAATGTGAAACAAAAGTAAAGTAACACCTACACAAAACAATTCCAGGAAAAGCCGGAGCATGTTCTATCTTGTCTAGAGCATCAATAGATTCAAAACAATAAAAAGATTGTTAAATTAACAAAAATTTCATTGAACTGGCGTTGCTGTCAATCAAGCTGCAGACATAAAAGAATGCGACAAAGAAAGTCAAGTAACACCTGCACCAAGCATGTTCTAGTAGATTCACAAGCTTGAAAATGTAAAAACAAACAGCTCTGCACATGCTCAGATCGTGCCCCAAATATTAAAATGCGATAGATTTAAATACTTTCTATCGAACATCCAGAGATGTAAGAGGAAAAATGTCGTCCAAGTCAGCGGACAACTCCACTCTGCCTTGACGGCGAATGTGTCATTATTCTCCGTCATGATTTCCACCCTAAAAGTAAAATGATGTTCTTAATAAAATTCTATAATAAATTTAACCTACCGAATCGCCTTATACGGTTTCGCGGGTGCTTCATACCGGGTTTTGCAGACGCCGCGGACGGCCAGTGCGGGGCGGTAAAATCACGATTACATTAATCGAATTATTACATCTTCATTAAATTATCAACGAAACTTACGCTTGGTCATCTATAAACGACCCTAGGTTAGAGCAGAGAGAGTAAAACCCAGCCCAATCCCTCTTCCAATACTTCAAACCAAATACAGTCTGCCATTTTCACTGTTTAAGGCTACAAACCGGTTTTAAACACGGCGGCCATTTTGTCTAAAAGTTATATATCTGCTACTGCACTCTATTTCCAGAAAAGCTACACGCGTGCCACGATTTTTTTTATCTGGAGTTCTCCTTTGGAATATCATGATAAATCATGGTGTGTGAAAAATCAACGCATTTCGAAGGAGAAAGAGAATAAGCACACTTTCCACTTTTAGCAGCATTATTCTGATGATAAATGATCTGCCCGGCGGAAGGTATATGATCTGAAGATCTTAGGACAAAGTAAACCGACGATGGTTTTCCATTACTTTCTATCGGATGGAGACCACATCCTAAGCACTTCATCTATGGTTTCCGAAACAGAACGTTTAATGTGTCATCTCCGGGAATTGACCCGTGATCCCTTAACACTCCCAAACCAATGGGGGAGAGGGGGAGCGATTGACCCCACTGCACATTTGTACGAGTTTCTGTACTATCTTTTAAAATATCGATATGAAATTTTCTGACATTTAATGTTAGTACCTTGTTTTTCTAAATGTAACGGATTACCTATTGTTGCACAGCTGACTTGAGTGGTATGTTACATGAAGTAGATCTATGTATTGTCACGTGCTAGAGTATAGTAAGAATGAGAATTTACATGTCGTTACAAATTATAGAAACAGAAAAATATTAGCACTATAGAAACTATAGCACTAATATAGTACTATTGTACTACTACTATAGTACTATGCTAGTATTAGTACTAGTAGTAGTACTACTACTACTAATTTAGTACTACTACTGTACCTAAAATATAATACTATAAAAACGCACTAAAATACGTAAATATGTTCTATGTTTTATGAAGTAAATCTTTCAAAGAACAATACCTATTATTTTTACTGCTATTTTGAAGGTAGAACTGTAGTAATAATTATAATCATATGGAGGAAATAAAATTACATTATATAACTTTGGCAACAGTGATTTTCATGAAAATGTGAATAGTCTGTGACTTGCTTTTCAGTTGAAATAAAAGTTATGGCAAAACGACAAAGACCACTTATGTCTGAAGAAACTGAACTCATAAATTCTGATTTCGATGATGAAGAAGATATTTTTGACAGTTCTGATAGTGACGATGATGACTGTATTGATGAAAGGAGGGAAGAAGAAAGCAGCGAAAGCAGTGAATCGGAAGAATGCGAAGAAGTTACTGAACAGTTACGAAGACGCCCACGTCCAGATATAAAAATAAATCAAGTTTCTGGTGATATGAGAGCTTCGTCCGGTATGATTTGGAAATCCCAACCTCTCAAAAATGAAAGACAATCTAAATCAGAAAATATTATGAGAACTCAACCTGGTGTTAGAAGAGGAGTTATTCCTGACACCCCGGCGGAAACTTTTCAATTGTTCTTTGATAATAATGTTGTGGATTGCACACTAAAATATACGAATCAAAAGCTGTTCATATTCAAGCAATCAAATAAGGATCTATTTATTCAAAACTCCCGAGAGTTTACAAGGGAGGACATATTTGCACTTATACGTGTTCTCTTGACTTATGGTGTATATCGAAAGAATGAAGACAGTATTCGTGATCTTTTTACTATGGACAATTTTCCCTTGTACAGAGCCGCATTATCGGAACATAGAATGCGGTTACTATTGAAATGCTTGCGGTTTGCCGATGTAACCACCCGTGAAGCTCGCAAGAAGGAAGATAAATTTGCCCCAATTAGAGATTTTGAAATATGGTGGTAAGTTTCCTAAATATTATTACCCTCATGAGTCAGTTACTGTCGAGATGAAGAACTAGTACCTTTCCGATGCCGTTGTCCTGTCAAGTATATTCCTACTAAACTTGGAAAATACGGCATTGAAATAAACTTGATATGTGATTCCAATACTAAATATTGTCTTGCTGGGGAACCTTACGCAGGAAAGATGGAAAATGTGGGAAGTGGATACAATACTGGTCCAGAAATAGTGAAAAGATTCAATAGAGAAAGGTCAATTAGAGATGTGTGGGCGGAATATTACTATGGATAGAAATATTACATCTATTCCACTTGCTTCTGAATTGCTGTAAAAGAAAATTACAGTTGTTGGCACTATTAGAAGTGACAGAAAAGACGTACCATTGGAAATTCGTCCTCCTGCACAAAAAAGTGTATTACCTGGGACTGTCAGGTATGCTTTTGCAGACAAATTAACTTTGGTTAGGTACGTACCTAAAAGAAGAACCTTTGTTATTGTTCTCTTTACTTAGCACTATGACATGGAATTTTATGATAATAAGCCCGATATAATCAATCATTATAATTCTACGAAACCTGGTGTAGACTTACTCGATCAATGTGTGAAATTTTACAGTTGTCGAAGAAAAACACGTCGATGGCCTATAGCAATTTTCTGCAACCTAATTGACATATCAGCTTACAACTCCTACATAATTTTTCGAGAAACTAACGAAGCATTTGCTCAAGTATATTCAAGTATAGCATCAGGTAGAAAATATTTTCTCAAATAACTTGCACGTCAGTTATGTACATTCGACATTGAAAAGCGCGCAGAAAATACCTTTGATCTTACAAAAAGTGCATTATAGGTATTGAAAGCTTTGGGTACAGTTGTAATCAAGGAGAAGGAGAAGTGTCCAGAGGTACTGTGCTCACTGAGCCACGTGGAAAAGTGACTCATTTAAGTTGTCAAAAGTTGCCAAGAAAAGGTCGTTGCTATCTGTGTACTCGTGGAAAGGACAGAAAATATATGAAGGCATGCACAGAATGTAACAAGTATATATGTCCTTCCCACACAGCACATGAGGAGAAAGTTACATAAAGGGTCTGTGCTGGTTGTTTGAAGTAATTCAATTCCCACTTGGAAAGAAAAATATTTGTAAATTTTGGTTATATAGTTGTTCTGCAAAGATATAAATATGCCAGAAGAATTATGTATTTTTAAATAATGTAATCCAAATAAAGTTATACAATGTATTTCCTCCATATGCTTATAAATATTACTACAGTTATACCTTCAAAATTGCAGTAAAAATAAATTGGTATTGTTGTTTGAAAGATTTACCTCATAAAACATATAAATTCTAATAGAAGTTAAAAAGGTTAGGTTGGGTTACCTTCAATTAAACATATTCATTCATTCATTCATTCATTCGTCGTTGAAAAACAGGGTAAAATAAAATTTTGCTTGGAGTTAAAAGATAAAAAAGCATTGAAAAATATAATACATTTAGATGTGGGATTTCATTCATTCATTCATAGAATTATACAAAAGGTAATTAAATGAATGTATCAATCATATGATCATCATATGACAATATTTTCCAGAAAAAGAAACATTTACCCTCACTGACCCCTCTTCCATTGGTGTTTAAAGGGTACACTACATAAATAGAATTGGTATGCTAGTGTTAATTTCAAGGCAAGAAGTGAAAGCACTCATCTACCGGGAACACTAATAGTATTATATAATACGGTATTTACTTGAAAATTTAGTTTTCAGCAATTAACTTATGTTTTTAGAAAAGGAAAGTAAGAAGAAACATGCGGCATAATCATGCAGGTAATGTACAACTTTCGGACTGATAGTGATTCCCGCACTCCTCAAAGAAAAAAACAGTGGAGAGAGGGGGGTATTAAAAATCTCTACATTGGTTTCTGAGTACTCATAGAATGGTACATTGCTAGTACATTGGATATTAACAATATCTTGATGTTACTCCTCAAGGTCTCCTTCCGAAAAGTAACAGCTTCATCATTTTCTTCACAACTGTACATATTTCAGCATCACTTGTCATCCGGAAAACCACCGAGAGGAACGCCATAAAACTTGATCACGAAACCGTTACACGAAAAACAGAAAAATCCATAGAAACAGCGGAAATAAAATATGAAATTGATATCATCACGTACTACATTCACATAAATGTGATTTATGAACATATATAATGAACCTACGTTGAGTTCTTGGTTGTTTTATAAAATTCTATTATACTCTGAAATATAACATTAAAACACGATTAGAAATTCGATGAAATTATACTTTCACCATACATCCGAAAACGAACTAGTATCTTCTACAAGACAGTTTATTTCTACATGAGCAAGTAAAGGGATTTCCGAAAGCCTGTAACCCAGCTACTTCAAAGACAAGGTAGAGTTGTGTGGAAAGGTCGGTTTAGTGTCTAATAGCATCACATGTTGGTCTGTGCTTCTGCATTTCATCTCAGATTTAAATTTGGAACGTGGATAAGGATTCACCCACAGAGACGACTACTAAGGATGATTTTTAACAAGTTTCCAGAAAATATATGCTAAATCAAATTATATTTTAAAATACTTTCAAATGTGTTTTTTCTAATATATCCCACATATCTGACAATCACATTTTAAAAAAAAATACAGTAATATTTTACAAATAAATCGTAGGTTCATTAAAGACTTTTTTAAATCCAAAAATATTTTCTAAGTCATATGTATATAACTCAATGCACGCAGAATGTAATGAAGCGTCGGTATGAGGCGTTCATTGTTATTCACAGTGATCATATTGGTCTCTAGCAGCGGACTCCTTGTTCATCTCTGCGATCGACCACTTTGTGGGTCAGAGCAGAGAAACATTTCAAAGGTCCTACGATCTGTTGGTTTTCATCACTCTATGCGGTACATGCATTGTGAATAGTTCGGCAAGTTCTTCTTTCATCTTTTCACCTCCCCATTTAATCATCTCTACTGTGAGTTCATATTCTCCTGGCGATTTTCGCTTCTTCATCTCTCCAAGTGCTTTATCCACTACTTTCACTACGTCTGGAATTTTAGCATCATCATCTCTCTCCTTTCCTAGTTCTTCATCGGAGTGATACAATTCTCTGTAGAAATTTTCAAATATTTTTCTAATTTCCTCTTTATTTCTAGTTACGATCCCATCTGGTGTCTCTTAACTGAAATTATTTATATTTTCCCCTTATCATAAGCAGTTGTTTAGTTTTCTTTAGGCTTTTGCTGTAGTACAGGTCACAAGTAGAGTTAAGTGTGCAAAAATTTACCGGAGATGTACTTTTCTGATATTTACTCAATGACTGCTGATGATGGAAATAACTCGGAAATCCATGAGTTCAAGTCTGGAAGCGGTCAGATTTCAAGATGGCCGCCCATTTCCAATATGGCCGACGGAGGCATCTTAAAAAATCAATATTACCGCTTTAACTAAAAACCGCTACAAATTCAAGGCTTAGGCCCCTTATCAAATTTACTCGTCATAAAATGTACTTCAATTTGTATGCATTAAGTTATTATCGTCTTTCGTTCCCGAGTTATTAACGAAAACGTATGTGCTTCGCTCTTAATAATATGCTGCCATAGCTGACATAAATGGAAGAAACCAATTATATTCAATTATATTCTCTAATGCATTTTTCTTTAATACATTTACGATATAGCTACAGCTCATCATCTCTCTATTCAGTAAATTTAATCTATTGCATATACGTGAACTTACACATATTTTTTTTCACAATGAATGGCAATACGATTTTAATTAACTTTTTATTCATATACAGTCCGTGATTGATCTTGTAAGTTAGTACATTAATATAATCTCAACAAATATGAGCTAAAACATTTATAAGTCTGCACACTTGATTAAATGAATTATAGGGATGGGTAGAATACTGATACAATAATTGACATTTAGTCTTCTGAAATAAACTGTCTAATATTAGAAATTGATCTACTTATTCATAAAAAAAATTCCTGTCTTAAGGCTTTTTGCATTCAGATTTCTCGCAGACGCAATAAGTGCAGCATCTCTGATTATTTTCATGGAATTGGAAGTATGCCCTATGCCCTACTGACGTTTTCGTGGTGGAATAAAATCCGATGGACTACGTGGCTGTTCGGAAATGAGTGGTAAAATTTTGCCTTTGAAGCTTCGAAAAATGCAAATGAGCAAATATCTAACTGGTTAATAATTGGTTTTGAAGACTTAATCCAAACTTGGATCTCAAATACTTGTAAATATCATATGGTGGTCGAAGCAGTGAGATGTGCATGCGAGCGACGCTGAGGAATGTTGGTGTAGGTTACTGCTGGAATTCCAAAAATCTATTTTCACGTTCGTTACTTGCTCCCTGTTTCCTCAGCAGTCACACCTCAAGTTTCTAGATACTTTATTGCTTTTCGCAGTGTTCGATTTTCCAGGGGGGATGCCGGTGATACTCCCTGGTGCCAGAGGATTTCATCCCCGGTTGCTGATCTCGAATATCATCCCAACCAGAGATAAAATCTTTGTATTTCTACCCAAACAGGTAGTTCTTTGTATTTCTACCCAAACAGGTAGTAGGTTCAAACTTACCAGTTGCTACTAGTTGCAGGATCACCCCTTTGTAATTTATAACAAATGGAACACTGGCTTTTCGTGTAATCTTTTTGGCATTATACAGAGATTGGGGAGGATCCTGGAACTCAGGTTTGGCACTAGTGCTAGTCCTGCTTCCTTGGAACCAACATGCTGGTGATGTCACAGCCTGTAAAGGTTGCATGTTCCAGGAAGGTTAGTACAAATTGTAGTGTCCAGCTTCTCAGTCGCTGTCTTGATGTTTAGTAGACGCCTCACCGGTATCCTGCAGTTACCACTTTCATCCAAGTTTCTATACATCCTTGAGTTTCAAGTTCGTACCAAAGGCCTATTCCAATTACTAAGACACCAATATTTTGATTGTGAATAATTATTTTAGGAGCTGTGAAGAGTAATATTGGACTACGTATATTGCATGTGCAAATATTTGGTTATCCGCTTCTGTATGATTAAATTTCAAATCATGAAATTTGTAACGTCCCACAGGCTGCTCCAACGAAAGTAGGTAGACTCAGCAGCAAACCAGGGGCCCGCGGCACCCTGTTGCAAAAAGGGAGCTTACCCAAACTCAACGTGGTCACATCTACCCTGGAGACAAGCCGGCATTACGCCACAGGGGAGAGAACAAAGCAAAAGAAAAACCGCTATCGGACCTGAAGGCAGGGAGGGTACCTACGCATCATAACCCTGCTTCAGTCACATCGAAGACAGAACACACACTAGTCTAGACCAAAGCATGCATGTAAGAACCCCGACAGAAGTGCCCAAACGCAGAAAGTTGGCAAAAACAGAAAGCTAAAACACGCAGAAAAGCATCCCCAAAAAAGAGGGGACGCCGGCGAGAACATCCCGCAGGAAAGCAGAACACAAAAGCTATTTTAGTGACCTAACGCAACTAGGCCCCTAAAATAGTACAAGGCTCAATACAGCCGCGCACTAGTTAATATTTAATACGAAATTTGGATGCACTGAACTAATCTGACTACTCTCTAAAGATTGCTGAAGCATTGGATCAAATATCAAACTTTAACTTCATCTGCAATTACTTTCTCACATATAAATAAATTAACACTTCGCGGACAAGAAATAGTGAAAGGTTCGGAACCTTTCCTGCAATACCACAGTGATGGTAATCTACCTACATCATAATGAAACCCTTAATACATGAACTATTTGGTAAAAATTTAATTTATTTTTACTTAAATATGACAAACGCAAGGCAAAAAGACTGATTGCTGAAATTTCTTTTTTTTTTAAAAAAAAAATATTTCGAAGAGAATCTCTTAACAACAAAATGAGCATTGATGATGTTGTCAATTTCACATAACAAAAGGGTAGTTTAATTATTTACAGAAAAGCTCAGTCCAAGTACAGAGAATATATTTCACATACTTATTTTCCCAAAGAAATATGTTACTTTTGCTTTTCCAAACCTAGTAGACATTCTAAACTTTAGCCCAGTCAAATCAAACTTTCCACAATCACTGAAGAATAATATTTTCTTTCAACGAAAAGATTTTTATTTACAATGTAGCTACTGGGCAACAATTTAGTTTATTTTCAAAGCGTTGCTAAAATATTTCGTATGTAATTTCCATTTTTAAACTTAATTCAGCCTAACCTTCAATACTGATAATACAAACATTATCTACTAGGGTTGGGGTAGGTATTAATTTACAATACGAGTTTCCATGAGCGAACTGACTTACGGTTTGCATACGTAACGAACAAGCATTAAACTTTGCAAAATACCAAAATAAAACATAGGGAAAACGTTGAATCTCACGGTTAACAAAGACGGACATGTTGTAGAGATTTCGTGCAATTCAAACATACTAGTACCGAAAGAGCAAACAAAAATGCTGAACGGAAAAATAACGTGCATTTGAAAGGTCGCATCAACCATAGTGCAAGGCAAAAATATTTCAACATACGAACCAAAATTGACAGTGCTGAAATTTTGCTCGTATTCCAATAAGATCAATTTCAACAAACGAATCAGAGACTATTCCAAAGCATGGTCACATTCAACATGATTGAACTTGCCAGGTTATTAGTTTCCAGAAAAAATCCGAATGGAAATTTGTATTTTTGGACCAAGGTGCTTCATGTCTTCCAGGTATAGAATTATCCACATGGAATATAAGGATGGTTAAATACAAAGAAATACGGTACGGTGGCTTTCTGTAGATACAATAGCCAGAATTCACTCTCTTCTGTTTTGATACAATCTATTAACACCTTCACCTTTCACGGTAATGATTACAAAATTGAAATGTCTCACTTACTTACATGAATCTTTTATGTATACATTAAAATCGAAATATATCATGTAGATATCATTCTTCGTTCCTTCAATACGTTCTTAAGCTCTTGCTGCAGCCTTCTCTCTCACCAAATTCTTGAATTTCTGTAACAATTACATCACCTCAATCGCCGTATGTATGTTAAAAGATGAATCTTAAAAGTGAATTAAAGTCTTGTTTTCCTGGTCGATTAACTCTTTTACGATTAAATGTCAATTGTATTGCCATTCATTGTGAAAACTGAATGTAAGCTCGTAAATGTTTATATTATATGCAACAAAATACATCTACTGAAGAGAGAGATAATGAGCTGTAGCTAGATCGTAAGTATAATTAAAAGGAAAATGTTGTAGAAAACGTAATTGGTTTCTTCCATTGACGTCAGATATGCAGCATATTATCAGAAGCAAAGCAGATACGTTTTCGTTAATATCTCTGGAACGAAATGTGATACTAACGTGATGAATATATCGAACTGAAGTAAATTTTATGACTACTAAATTTGATAAGGCTCATAAACCGTGAATTTGTAGCATTTTTTTTAGTTAAACCGGTAACATTAATTCCTTAAGTCGACTCTGTAAGCCATATTGGAAATGGGCAGCCATCTTGAAATCTGAACACTTCCAGACTTGAACTCATGGATTTCCGTAATCACGAACACTTACTGAGTGAAATTCAGAAGAAAACAGCTCCGGTAAATTTTTACACACCGTCTACTTTCCTCGATTATATTTCTGACAAGCTTTTCGTTATATCTTCATGCATCCTTAAAGTTTTATTTATTTGGATGTATTCAATCTTATTTTTTATATTTTTATCTTCTTTCATTTTCCGTTTTTCTTCACTAAAAATTTAGTTTCTTCTGGGATTTTGGGGCTATCAGATATATATCCTCATTTAATCAGTGGCAATGTGTTAAATCAGTATACAAGGTAACCAAAAAAGTGTTTGCCGCTTTCAACGTCCCATTAATCATGCGCTCACAGAAAGGAAACAAAATTACGCACGTGCCTGCCAAGCGATCGGGAGTTAGTCTGACCATCGACCTTCAGTAATACAGGTACGGTGCCCACAAACAGCAGTCATAGCTCCTCCAGTGTAAAAGAAAAATTGAGTTATCGAAGCAGCTTGTTCGCGTATGTTTGTTGTATGACATTAAAGTGGATCTGTCAGCTACCGCATCAAGTCACCGCATATGCCAGGCATTTGGTGAGAATGCCGTAAACGAACGCACCGCCAGGCATTGGTTCCAGAAATTCCATTCGGGAGATGTGAGCCTTGTTGATGAACCTCTCAGTGGACGACCATATGTGTTGAATGACGAGGTCCTGGAAGCAGCCATCCAGGAGGACAGTGGCCTAACATGTGATGAACTTGCAGAAACGTGAGACAGGGAGACTGCACCTGCATGGGACAGCCTGTGACAACGAGTGACAGCCTGTCTGTCATTGCTCACTCGGCACCTGAACACACCTATATTTGATCGCTTGATCACTGGTGACGAAAAGTGGGTCCTCTATAACACTCTCAAGCGTACCAGACGTTGGTTGACGCCACGTGA
>JAGDQP010045457.1:0-15592 GCA_022664845.1 Lepisma saccharinum
TTTATATTACTTCAAAAACGTAATGTTTTTCTTTCTATTTCAGAATACCATTTCTAGTCTAAACCTCAAATTAATTATGTAACTTACTATGTTCATATCATATTAATATTCTTGTTCTTGTACTGAGATCAGAGAGCATGCATACCCATTTCAAATAAGTCAAGGGACGGAAATTTTTTAAGTCTATCGTCTTTCGAGACTTCGAGACGAGATCGATACAAGACAGAGACTAACGTGTTGAGACTCGAGACCGAGACGAGACTGAGATTCTCAATGAAGACCAAGACCGGAATTTTCAGATCGAGACGAGAGACCAAGACTCTCCTAAAAATTCGAGACGGGAACGAGACTGATGCCAGTCTCGTCTCTTCTCGTCTCGATACTATCCCCACTTCATAACAATTCGTAAAATGATAAAATTATTTATAGCATGATATTTCACGTTACAGTTGTAACGCACATTTAGAATGGAAGGTCAGCTCTACTCACAGTCCACTATGTTACGTCACAGGAAGGTAACAGAGTTGTAGGTAACAGAGTGGAGAAAAACATATTTAACTGACACGATACAAAGATGCTGAACTCATATTTCCTATAAATTTTCAGATACTTCAGAGATCGAGACTGATAAATAACAAGTTAGTTATAAGCGACACTACTATTATTTTAATGGAAATATAATGTGTAACAGAGTAGATGATCGAGAAGTGCACCCGCCTTTACGTCAATAAATCTCAAATAAAGAGATGATGTGAAGTGTGAAACTTTCAAGGACCTTAAGTATGGGCGATCCAACATACAACATGCAGACTGGTATATGAGCTGCATTGAATGTTAAAATATATATTAATTTTCCCCTGTTATCGTTGAAGTAGCTAATTTGAAAATAGATATGCATTTATGCTTATCCATACATTTGAATACAAACAATAAATTCATATACACGCAACAATATGGCACGTATTACAAGTAAACACAATAAATAAATTTCACGTATGGTTACAAATTACAAGAAAAAACATTTCTGTTTAATTTGAAAATTTCTAAGCCCTAACCTACCCTATTAAGAATCCAGCTGTACGTGAGCAGGTCCCTCTTTTACGTCCAAAGCAAGACGAATATTTTCTCACAACTGTGAAGAAAGTATTAGAGATAATAAGCACATTTTTCAAGTAAAACTATTCTTTACATTCTACAGACATTGTAATCGCGTACTGAAGGGCAAAATTCAGGAGGGTTGAGCTTTAAGAGGAGTTTTATGGGTTATTTCTATGCTTAACGTGCATACCTGTGTTTAAAAATTAGAGTAGTGGATAAAAAAAATACTGCGTTTATAACATTGTGCGTTACGTTCTTGCGCGCTACATATTGTCGTTTTGGAGGAAAGAGTCACTAACTGCATTTTCGGTTATTTTGACTTAATGGGCCTTCCATAATGTTCTTCCCACAAACTGTATGTAGAGAACTACATTTACTGGAAACGATAGTATTTTACCACAGAAACTGAATGGTGGTATTCATTAACTGCAATGCAGAAGTGTTCCTCCTTAAGGAAGAACTCATCAACTCAGTTAGTAATTATTTCCTTACAGATGTCAATTAGGGACTTTTCCCTCCAGAACGGCGAATGGTGATTCTAACATTCACAAATGTGGTGTTTCTGTTTTGAAGAGCGTTATTATTGTAGTAAGTAAACCTTAAATCAATATTTAACATATATCGTTCTGCACTACTCTAGTCTGCAACAGGGGAAAATCTACGTCTGGAATTCCTGTAAGGTTTCAAGAATTGAATTTATTTTAAGGCCTTTAGGTAACTATGGCTCAGGCCGTATGGATGATGATGGGATGAATTGGTGGAATGAAGAAAGTGAGAGGAAACGGGAGTACCACGAGAAAACCGACGCACACGGTTTTTGTCCACCACAAAGCCCATATCGCATGAGCAGGGATCGATCCGACTACCCGTAGCACCAGAGGTGAGCGCTCTACCAACTGAGCCACCGTGACCCGTAAGCTTTCAAGAGTATTGATAATGACAATTTCTTTATAAATATTGTATATGGGTTATTGCTCATACATGTCGTTGAACTTTGCACCTTTTAGATCAGGATACATATGGAGATTTTTCAGATGCGTATTCATTACAACCATCATCGTAACAACGTGCGCTGCAAGGAGTTTAATATACGTGAGTGTATGGTGGCAATGGCAATCCATCGCCATTAAAAACAGCTTCGAGGATCAAGACCAAACTTGTAAAATGTACGAAAAAATTGATTTGTTGACTGAATTCCCCACAGTTGAAATTGCATTTGAAGGGCAGCAGAGATAGAGCAAATAGCACAGTTTGACGTCTACCAGACAGTGACGAATAATCCTCTCCTTAGGGTCCCTTCCATTAGTTCTACATCAGAAAGAATGTGTGTTAAACGTTAATACTGCATCAGTGTTTAGCAGGTCTCTTTTGTACCCTAAATATGTAATTATTAGACACTACAGTTGAGATATAGATCCCCGGAATCAAGAAGGTTTGGTTCCTAGCAGAACCGTTACATTTGGGGCCCCATTAACATATCCAGTAGAGACGCACCGAAAGATCCTCGTTTCTATTAGTTTTTACCTTGCAATTCTTGCCAAATAACTGCTAAGGGAGCTTTAAACCGTACTACATAGTTTATTCCGGGGACTCCGTTGTGCTGCGCTTAATCGACGAGAACAGCGTTTTATTTTTTCAGTGGAATTTTTATTCACGATCAAAAGCCTCCAGCATACTTTGAGCAAAAAAATCGGTATATGAATGTTTGTGTAGATCCTGTTTTATTTCTTTAAATAAAGCAATTAAATTTCAAAACTGTGAACATCATGGTCGTCATGAAATAACTAATAGCTGCAAGTCAACACATTAAACAGTCATACAAGATTGACATAACTTTACATAACATTATTCGAACAGCAATAAATATATTGTCAATCTTGTAGGTCATGAAGGAATATTGTTCAATCAACCATAACATAAGAAGCATCATAGCGGTCAATTTGACATCTTTGAAAATTTTAATTGCCATAGCTTGGAAAGGTTTGAATGTATTGCCGTCAGCTCTCGCGAGATTTTATAATTTTGAAAAGTCTTACATGTTGCCGACTTATACATTTGAGCGTGTTTCTGTTTAGGAGAAATCTTGAGTTTTACCAAGAAGCATCATAGGGACCCCTCATATATTTGCAATGCTTTATTTTGCTTGTTACTTTCATATTGTGTTGCTTTCATATTATTTTAAGGTTAACTTCAATGTAGTTCTGGGTTGATACCTTTAAGCCTGTGAAAAATTAACTTCCCATGCTACGTATTAGTTTGTGACCAATCACGAGTTCTGAGAGAGTACTTACGTCAGCTGTCAGCAGCTATTCTAGAAGAAATGCTTTTTATCCAGTGGTGAAGAATTTAGTGATAGTGGTGTTGAAAGGGTAACACACGAAATAAATGAGGTGAATATGCAAGAGATCAAATAGTGTGGATTGAACAATTGCGGTGTGCAAATGTACCTGGAAGAGCTGAAAACAACGTGTTACGTTAAACTCCAGGCACATTTCCGTACGCTGTTCGAAATATTGGCGATAAGCCTTCAACTGCGTTTAGGCTTATTGTAGACAAAGGCCTCATGAGAATATAAAAATGCACGGAAGTGGAAACCAAACAGTTCTGAAAGCCCCAATTGGTCAATTTCACTTCAAGAATTTGATGCGTTCAGAGGGTTACTGTAACTTCGTGGTGCTTTTGGAATGATGTAATTAGTATAAACATCCAACATCCTCTGGTCAAAGAGATATGGACTAAAATTTGCCACTGATTCGCCAATGAAACAATTTAGAGAAATCATAAAATGTCTAAGAATCGACATAAAAGGAAGTACTTGGAAAGAAAGATGTAAATCTGACGTCCTGTATTCTGTCTTCAGTTTCGAACAAATTCATCGAGAATTCTCAGAAATTTTACAACTCTGAACCTTATTGTACGGTGAATGGATAACTGTTTCCAATGAAAAGTCTGTTGGGATTCATAGAATTCATGAATAAAAAAACTGACAAATAAGGAGTGAAATTTTGGATGGTAGTCGAAGTGAGAAACAAATCCTATATATGTAGTCAATAGTTTGCCGAATTTAGGAAACGGCGATGAACGACCAGCAGACACTCAGCTGGATGAATTTGTAGTACAGAAACTGGTGAAACCGTTTGAAAAATCCCATTGCACGTAACATGTGACAATTTCTTCACAACGTTTCAACTAGCACGGTATTTGAAGCGAAATATCAGCTTGCTACGAACTGTACAACGCAACAGAAAAGAAGCTACACAGTCAGTGAAAGAATCAAAAGGAAAGGATCCTTATAGCATAACTATTTTGAAAACTGAGCATGATCTCACGCTCACGGCATATAAGTACATAAAGAACAAAAATGTTCTGATTTTGAACAGTCTTCACTCTGATGTCGTGGTTGACACAGAACGAAAGAAGAAGAAACCTAAAACTAATTTATTCTACAGTAAGTTGAAAGTAGGGGTATATAATGTTGATAAAATGGTAAAAATATATTATTAAAATATATGAATAACAGGGTAAATTACATGAAGACAACCGTGCACCCCTCACTCGTCAGCACACATCACCTGCGCTGCATCACAGCTCACAAAGGATTCCTAACGACTGGTTCAAATGCACAATACAAAGTTTAAATCATCGCGCGCAGCAGAAGGTACAAAGATCAACCTCGCCCTCTGCCTATCACACTGGCAGTTAACGTTCATTTTTCCCTTTCCTTTTTTACAATTCAAATAGATGGGAGAAACTCAACACGTGTGCTTTACAGGCTGATTAAGGGGAAAAGATCAGTCGCCATAATGTTGTCATGAAATTAAAAAGAGAATTTTCTCCTGAATTAAAGAAGGTAAAACAGGACGAGAAACTGAGAAGATAGCCAGGGCCTTCAATGGAGGTAACGGGAAAACGGAAGAAATATCAATGAAATACTGAGTGTAAGGGAAGCAAAACACAACATCAATATTTCCGTTCTGAGAAATACGTCTGTGGCTTCTGTACGAAGACAGTAAAGAAGTACGTTGTTTGCTCGAAATTCAACCAATAGGCATATCATGAAATGAACAAAATGTAGACTGGCAGATAGTTCACTACTTCTTCAAAATTTACGCAATATGAATCTAAAAAATGATAGAAGATGCATTGTTTGATACTTAGATATGGCCAAATTTCATTTTTTATAATTATTATATTTTCTAATGTTACGGTACATTATTTTGATGTACTTGAAATTGGTATATTATTTCATAGGAAGTTACGCTCATATGAAAATTTTGATATAACACTTGATATAACAGAAATAATAACTTCTGATGTTAAATTTTGATATTCTATCAAGAACGTCTATCTCCAGAATACAGAAATACTATATTTAGAATTGCATAAATAATAATAAATGTAATAAAATATATTATAATAAACAATAAATGATTATAAACAATAAATTTAATAATAAAGTTAATAATATCAACACATAAATTTAAAAAGCCTGAAATATTAAAGTAATTATGAAGAGGTTTAAGTGACATCTTTGATGCTTCTAGTACAAGCAAGATTCTGATGATTTTCCCAGCAATGTAAAATTTAGCTATAATTGTTTAGGAGTCACAACTATACAACAATACCAGATAAAGGCAATTTACTACAAGGGTATCGTTAGCGTTGCACATTGTGGTTACGATTACTAAAAAATTTAAAGATACAGTTTAGCAATACAAATGTAGCTGGATTTACAATGTTTCTCTGTGTGTTTGTCGTATGACTGCTAAGCGGTGCATGCTATACCCACAAACTTGCATTCAATCTCGTTCGGTTTATCATACACGTCTTATTCCGTTCCTTGATATAATGGGTATTAGTTCTCAGTGAATGCAGGAATAGTCTAGACAGATAACAAAAAAATGGCATATTCATTGTCTGTAGCTGTTGTTAAGTGAACTCTAAAAGTTATGACATGAAAATCGTTAATAAAGAAATAAGACACAACTGAGAGCAAGGTGAAGAATATTGATTTTATTACAGGGAAACCCTCCACTATTTGGATACTACTAATGGGAATAGATAAGTTATATGTTATGAACTTTCGAACTTGAAATTAAAAAAAAAATATACAAAGTAAAGATTGACTCGTTTTCCAGTGCACGAAGTCAATCGAAGTCATCTTTTTAAGGGAAATGGGATAACTTTCTGCTAAATGGGATATCAATAGTTTTACCCGTTCTCTTTGTTTTATATAGATAGGAACTACCACAATCATGTGTGATTTGCATATTTAAAGTACAGATGTGATTAGCAATTGATTTATACTGAACTAAGTATGCTTTAAGCATGTTAAGTGAAACGGACACTATGTGCACATTAGAAATTAAACCTAACTGAACAGTATCAATTTGCACAACCAGTTTCGTACTACTGTAATGAAATATTGCCTTGTCTCTTAACAAATCAAAGGAACCAGAGAGCTGTGGAAAAAAGAAAATATCTGGGAAGTTTTCAAAGAGATGAAGTGTAAACCAGAGAAGGAAACATCCCTTAGCAGCAGTGGCGGCGTAAGGAAATCTGGAGCCCAGAGCAAGTGAACTTGATTGAGGCCCGTCGCGAACACAATCGTGAGCGCACACTGCTGCTGTTGACCGGAATATAAAATTTTCCGTTATTCCGGGCCCCGCGGAGATTCTGGGGTGTCATGGAGGTTCACTTGCCAACTCACCGTAACCATAAGAATGGTTATTCAGGTTGTGGAGACTCATGCTTATTAGTGTGAACGGCCAGAAAAAATAGTATTTGTGGTATCGTAAAAAAATAATAGTTGTTTCGTTTGAGTTAAAATTACCGAGAGGTTTCGTTGTGGTCGTTCCTCTTTGATATTTCAAAGCATTTTAAAGATGGTAGAGCGGTAAACTACAGTTATTGCAGATATTTGGATGAACTCTGAGAGCTCATTATGGCAGTATTCCGAATTATCAGAGCCTTTCGGCCTGAAATCACCTGAAATAATATTCTAAGGAATTACATTTTTATTAACATGTTTTAATAACGATGGGCAAAAGAGCAATTTCGCGTATGTTATTCAAATCAAGTCAAATAAATGTGAAGATATATTGAATTGATTTGACCCATGTCAGAGTATTGATTCTTACAACATAAAATTATTTCCATGTTTTCATTTTCAAGCGTAATTTTACATAAATTATATCAAAATTATAAATTTTGGATTTTGAATTTTAACTTACAAACCAAATAACTATTTTGTGAGACCATAAATACTATTTTTCCGGCCGTTCACTTTAGCCATTACAGTCAAGCGTACAAATATTGATAAGAGTCTTGAAATGGCACAGTTATTGCGTCACAGACCACCATCGAGGTCAAACACCGTCTGCTTGGGTTTACTCGGGCTTCTTTCGTTTCCTCTCACTTCCTTCTTTCAACCAATTCACTCATTCTCCGACCTGAGCCAAAGTTGCCTAAAGACCTTGGGCACCACTAGCCCCCTTACGCGGCCACTCTTTAGGAGATGAATATTTTTGTTGTTCGATAAAAGAAAGTTGATCAAAAGATTAAATGATTTGGTCAGAGCATTGGTTATGTGCAGCAGAAATATGTTATCTACGAAAAAGAAATGAAAGAAAGTTGGGGATACAAAGACAAATTGAAACCATGAAGTGGACACAGAACACACGTAATTAGCAAGTGTTGAAGGAATTGAGGGGAAGATGAAAATTATTGAAGACAAAAAGAAAATGTTATTACATTATTTGCGCAAATACTAAAGAATGTCACTAAAGATATGGTTGGATCAAAAAAGGAAACTGAAGAACGGCAACTTCTAGACAGAATTAAACTAACAAAATTTGGGTGGCACGACAGCCCCTCAAGACCTTAGCCTGTCAGATGGCTGCATTATATTCAAGTAGAAGATTACGAGGTCAGTGTAACGCCTCTTCGAAGCTGTGTATCTGACTTCCATGACCACAGTCCGCTACTCCTTTTATTCGAATTCCTCCCCAAATATCCTCATGTTGCTGGGTCAACACCGAAATTTTGAGTCTTCATCGGGAATCGAACAAGGGGCCGCTCGCACTGAAATCGAGCACGCTAACGATTAGACCACGCAGCAGGCTCCTCTAGACAGAACTAATGAAGATAAATAGTACGCTGAGATAAAGAGCAAATGCCAAGATTGGATTAATGTGAAATTCCCTTTTGCCACCAAGAATGGTATTCAATGTGACAGCCATGGGTCTTAACTATCGCAACTTCCAGTTTAGAAGGCTTCGCCGCAGGTGCGCATGTGAAATGTTGTCCCAGAGCAATTTACAAATTTTCCAAAGACCGTCAACAAGGATGGCATTTCGTGAAGCAATGCTTCCCTTCAAGAGACCAATGGTGCCAAAGCCCAAAAGGATGCCTCTGGGGACTTGGTAGGAACTGATAAAAACGGAATTGCACTTATACCGATCTCATCCTCCTTTCTACTACAGTAGGTGATACAAGATCGAGCAGCAATGCTGGAACCTTATCCATGTGGATGCAGATATGAGATTGCTCTGCGCCTTACAAATGTGGGGTGTCTTCATTATAAATGTGGGCCATGACATACTTCTGGAATTGCTGCGCAATGATCTCAACATCTTTTCTTTTTCGGAAATCGTCACATCTTTTCCGTGCACAAAAAACCGGAATTAGAAAACTCTACATAGCTCCGGGTACAAAAAAACGATCTTTCAAGAACTCTTCATAGTTTTGCCGGATGAAGTTTGAAAATGATTTTTGTTCTTTTCGTCGGTAGAAAATTGCGCGAGATTTTTTTATTTGATCGGAGGCTTCATCTAGAATAACCACGTACTGCCACTTAACCCTGCAAGACAGTGCTCGTACAATTATCTGACGTTTGGTGTCCCGTTCCTTGACGGGACCTTCAAGGCGTATCCACATGCTTTATGTCGGAGTTGATACGACAAATTGCCGTAAAATGTGCGCCATTCTGTGGTTTGGGACGTACCTGGGTAGCTGTGCTCTGTCTGTGAATTTTCTTTTATCACACCGCCATTACACGTTGCACTAGATCGGTGCTCCGGACTGGCTGTACCTGCTGCTGTCTCCGTAAATTTTTCGGATAAAGCGTTTCCAGAGGGAACCCATTCTTGTGCTGTTGAATAAAGCGCTACATACGCGACTTTCTGATGATCAGTCCTTTGCTTTCACACCGCTGTACTATTCCTGAGAGACTATATTTTTCTTCGGTCAGTGCAACTTTGTACCCCTGCCATATATTAGGAACTTCCGATGTCATAGGGGGACGTAGGAACGTCACACGTTACCAACAGTAATTTAACAATTCTACGTCCATATCACGCCTACAACGGTGGCGCTGTGTACACCTACGTAGTATTAGGACTAAAGTCAAATCGTCCCATCTTAACTGAATCAACCTTCAATAGGGTTAGGGAGCAGATATGGAAAGGATGGTTTCCAGGTGCCGTTAACCTGGTATCACTGAGCAGAACTCCCGTTAAATCTCGGTCCGAATATCCAGCCGCTAAATTGGAACCCAGGATTTCCGAATTTCAAACCTACGATCTACTACAAACTGAAATAAACAATAATAATGATGAGAATAACCATAATTATTTCCTTATAAATTATTGTAAAAATATTCAAGAAGAAGGAACAAGGTTTCATTTTACACCAATTATCCCTCTGTACATTAAATAATACTGATTAAATTAACCTAATGATCATTTTGTCTTCAAGCGACCTAATGATGTACATCTGATCAAAAGTGCCTGTGAGTTTTAACCCATCCGAAAAGTGCAAGAGAAACTCTAAAATAGAGTTCTTACATGCTTCTTTTGTAAATCCGTTTCCCGAACTTCCTGCTCAATGACAGATATTCGTCCCGAGATTTGAGAGTTGAGACTGGGTTCATCCTCATGGCTATAGTACAATCCAAGAAGAGAAACTAAGTAATTTAATCTATACTCCTCTTAACCATATAAAGCAATTAAATTTATTCTACTTAAATAGTACTTACGAATGTTACACGGCACACTCAGACGCTTTCCACAAGATGAATAAGGATAGGCTTTAACACGCTCCGAATTCTGTTGAAAATTACCACAAGAATATTGAACATTTTGAGAACAGGGCGGAGGGTCATAACAGGGCGGAGCTGCAGAACAGGGTGGAGGTGTAGAACAAGGTCCAGGTGTGGAACAAGGTCCAGATGCAGAGCAGGATCGAGGTACAGGACATGGTCGAGGTACAGAACATGGTATAGGAGCAGAAGAGGGCGGAGGTCCATAACATTGCGGAGGTGCAGAACAAGGTGGAGGTGTAGAACATGGTCGAGGTACAGAACATGGTGTAGGAGAAGAACAGGGCGGAGGTTCATAACAGGACGGAGGTTCATAACAGGACGGAGGTTCGTAACAGGGTGGAGATGCAGAACATAGTCGAGGTACAGAACATGGTGTAGGAGCAGAATAGTCTGGAGGTTCATAACAAGGTGGACGTGCAGAACAGGTTGGAGGTGTAGAACAACGTCGAGGTGCAGAACATGGTCGAGGTACAGAATATGGTGAAGAATCAGAACATGGAGGAGATTCGAGGCATGGAGCACAAGGTGACTAAAAGAAAAAAGAAATACATAGATTTCATTACATTGTATAACTTATTACAAAATTAATTACAATAGTAAATTCAAAATTCTTCTTTTAAAAAGTAGAAACTTTGAAATACATCATCCGGTTACAACAAGTAAATACAGTCATCGTTCATATTATTCTATGCATATTTCTTCTCTCTGTTTCATTACATCCCTACATACAAACAAATAAGCACATGAAGAAGTATTTGCAATAGGAGGTTCTATTTGATGTTTGTTTATTCATTTTTATACATTATCTACATTTTGTACGGATGAATAATTGAATGCGCCCACACAACACAGACGTGCATGGGATGTCTAAAAATGTTCTGGGCGGTCCCATTTTGAGCCTAGGGTACTAGGATATGTATATTAGATTTCAGGGATGTTCCGCCGATATATTATTGAACTTCTAAGTAGGGACGTCCAGAGACTCATTTAGGCTATCCAATCAGATAATGATGATTAGATGTCTTCATTTTATGTACTTGTTGATTCGAATAAACGTAACTACCCCACGAGCCATATCAGAAGAAACAGGCAAAATCCACTTGTCATGGCCATAGTCGTGTCAATTTCGTCATAAACCTAAGTCAAACCCTGTGCCATTATTTTATATTTTCTTGCATTTTTTTAAAATTTTGTTTATTCTTGTTGTTTGTAATATACTGCCATTTAGCTACTTCTGCCATAGATCACTGAAAAGATCTTTAAATGTTACGTTTTGTATTCTATAACCATGCAACGCACTAAAATTTGTCCAACCTACCAAACCTTGGGCTTAATGTGCAACAGCCCATCTGATCCGTAGATGTACAGATTTCATGATTAATTTTCTATATATTAGCCATTAGTGTTAAATGGCGTTAAATGTACTTGGAATGTAAGTTTCACTTTCGGATGCGTACAAAGCACAGTGGACCAGAAATGAAATCTAGCAGAACAAACTTCTGATTGCTAGGCTAAGTAACTTAACACGAGTAAAGTTTTGGGTTTTGTGATTGGTAGGAATCATTTGAAGAAATCAAGCAGTAAGACTGATGGAAAGTGCTAGAAAATGATACTTTTTATTAGGGATGGGTTCACAATACTTTCGATGCCTCGATACCACCGATACTTGTAAGGTATCGATATCGGTCGATACCGTGAATAATACGCACGATACTTTTTCGATATTTTTATAGCGTATATTATTTGACTGATATTTTTCTATGAAACTAATATAATCTTAGAACATTAGTGTTAATATCTCACTGCGAGAGTCAAAGCTTCTTGAGTTATCAAAACAGAATTACTTCAAAAAAGGATTATTCCATGTTTCATATGTTAAGAAATGAGAGACCATGGTTAAACATAAAAATCAATAAGTTAACAATTGAAATTTGGAAAATTTTTTTAGTTTCTGCGCCTATATTTAAGAGGCCTCCGTCTCAAGTCTCAGAATAGAAAAGACAGCAGTGACAATTGTTTTCTTGTTTGTTTTGCCTTTACTTCTTTTCAATTCAATTCTTGAAATCAACATCACAGAACTTTTATATTATGGTTTCTTATCATGTGGCTTGGGATCCAGTTTGCAGAACATTCAAAAACCTAGCTTAGCTACAAAAATAAACACTTACTTCTTTTGTATAAAATGATGCCATGAATTAACATATTTTCAAATATATGCTTTTAGCACTTGGGATATAGTCTCGCACGTTTGACTTGATTACTGAAAAACTATTCGAAATTGAAGAATTTCCAAGTAATATTTGTGTATACTAGCTCGCAACAGTCTTCTCCGAGAGAAGTTTCAGTACAACAAAAATAATATAAAACGAAAGAGAAACTCGACTTGATCCTGATAGAATGTGAATTCTCCGGTTTCTTAACAAGAACCAATAATATTCCTTTCAGTCATTAAAGTTTGGTAGGTTAAGATGGTGATATTTTTGTTTTACTTATATTTTTATACACTCATTAAAGTGAATGATATTTTTACGCGTTGTCTCAAATTTTAGAAAGACTCTTTCTAATGTTATGTAGAAGAAAAGTTAACAATGTGCAAAATAAAATAAATATTTAAAATAAGATCACCTAATAAAGTTCAAGAGCTTCAAATTTGCATATTTGAATTTTACTTTCATCATATATATTATTTATATTGTATAATACTGTTGAGGAAAGTATCGGGTAACGAGTACTGAAGGTCAATAATAAGTATCGATATTCAGAAATTCTGGTATTAACGCACTTCTAGAACACGGTAATAGTAAGAAAGTAAGGACATACTTACAATTATAACTAACAAGTCTGAATATAGTACTGCGACGGAAAATTGTTCAATTTTCAAAAGAAAAATAACTTTGAAGCAGGTTCCTTAGTTTCATATTTAGGGGAGAAAATCGCGGCTGAACATAAAAGAGAAATTGGTGAGAAATTTTATTGCGCTCTAGCTCTTCGTTGTCTGGCTTGCTGCAGAAACAAGGCCGTTCTTCATATCAAGTTTCAGGGACAGTGGTTGATTTTTTACTTGTTCATTGCCCATTTTCTTGTCTCTTTGCTTACGGATCCTGCGAAAGATGCTTTTTCTCTGGTAACCGCTAACCTTATTATAAAACAAGGAACTGTAAGCATCCCAAGTTCCATACAGCTTATGACTATCCAGCCACTCACACACACAGATATCCACATACTGTCATTAAACAAGACGACGCTCAATTTGTATTATCTTTCAAATAGGCGTGAGAAATTAGAGGAAAAAATCGATCCATGCAGTCACTGAGCTGGTTGTGTGAAATTTAAAATAAAACATCAATGACCCTTATAAAACGCACACAAGTGAGTGGCAAGGTCTCTGGCGCATCCAGAGAACTTGTTATATGATTTCTTAATATTTTCGATGCTGGTGGTTGTGAAAGAGAGAAAGGGAGATGTTTTATGAGAATGTGGGGAGAGAGAGAAAGAAGCAAGAAAGATCGAGAGAAAGAGCAGAACAATTTGCTTGAGTGTGTAGCGACCCATTGTCGGTTGGTCGCAACATATCTTACTCCCTCCCCCTTTTTATTTAGTGTGTCTTCTTTTTCTTTTTGTTCGTGGTTTATCGGTGTTATTTTTCCGACTTCGGACTTCTTCAAAGTGTTTATTTGTCCAGATGTCAATGCAGCCGAGCATTCAGGTTATCTCTCTCATTGTTGTATTGGCGGGATTTTTATTATTATTACGTCTTCACTTTATTACTTAATTATTTTTGCATGTTTTATTGCATTATTTTCTTTAACAATTTTTCTTTCATTTTAAATCTTCATAAATAAATTTAAAGATCTGATTGTTGATTTATTTCGTTGAGAAATTTTGGTGGTTAAGCCACGCCCCCTTCCGCTCTTTGTGTTCGGTTCGATCCTCATCTCTGATTGGCTGCGGCCAATCAGTAATTCTGTTATTGCTGTGGAATTGTAAAAGCTGCTCTGGAACAGATGCCGGCGAAAATTGCACATATGAAGTAAAATTACCGATGCATCCTAATATATGTATAAACATAAATGTTAAAGCAACCTCTTAATTAGAAAATCATTTGAAGCAGTTTCTACGTCCACGAGAAGTAACATTCGGAAATATCATAACCTGCAGTTGACAGTTTGAAGTTTTCATATTATCCCCCTGCAGAGAGTGACAAACGAACATATTTTTATTGGTTTGTGGGTGTGTGAAGTGGATTTCATAAGTATATATGTGATGTTAAGTGGTTATTTTCTTTCGTTTTTTAAATAAAAATAAATATAATCATTTGTGGCCCTAAGCTCCTTTTCTTCAGTTTGTGTGTAAGTAATTAGTGTACATTCAGCATGTTAGTGGTTTGTTTTACTAATGAAAACATGAGTGAAGTGAATATGTTCGCTTAATTTGGCAGGCATCGGGGGTCGGTTTACAATCAAGTATGTATTGGTTAATGTATTAAATTTCTCATTAAATCTCTGAAACCCAAGTCGGATTCACATATGTTTAGATAGCGAAATTAAAGCACGTTAACTTTGGTTCGAAAGTGTTGAATATTTTGCCTTCCACTGCACTATAGTTGTTGCTAATTTTCAAATGCACGTGCTTTCTCCACTCAGCATTTTGTTTGTTCATTTCGGAAATTAATATGGTTTATATTGCACGAAATATATACAGTATGTCCGTTTTGTTAAATAAAAAATTTAAACGATTCGCAATGTTTTATTTCGATTACAAGCAAAGTTAAAAACTCCGTTGATATCGTGAACCGTAAGGAAGCTCATAGAAATTAATTCTGTAAATTTATTCCTAACCTGACTATAATGTATCTTGACTGTACTATCAAATTGGCGGTTAGGTTGTGTTAAGTACAAAAATGGAAAATACTTACGAAATATTTGACAACGCAATTTGAAATATCAAAGTTAAATTTCTGCCCAGTAGTTATATTTGTAAATTTCTGACCAGACGTGTTGGGAGAGGAGAGTCGAAGCTCTCAACTGTGATCCACACTATCTTTTATTCACAGCACCTCCCCAATTGTCCTCATAATGCTGGGTCAACACCGAAATGTTGAGCCCCCACCGGGAATCGAACCCGGGACCGCTCGCATTGAAGTAGAGCGCGCTACCAACTAGTCTTCAGTGCGAACTGGCCCGAGTTCGATTCCCGGTGGTGGCTAAAAATTTCGGTGTTGACCTGTGTAAGGACAATTGGGGAGACGCTGTGAATAAAAGACAGTGGCGATCACAGTTAAGAGTTTCGGATCTCCTATCCCAGCACGTCTGGTCAGCGTGTGAGCACTAGACCACCTTCTCTCTCCGAGGAAGGCTTCATCCAGTAGTATATTGAATATGACTGTGAATT
>JAGDQP010045458.1:0-15591 GCA_022664845.1 Lepisma saccharinum
CAACTCTTTTTTAAAAAAAAAATTAGAGCGAAACAAAAGATGGGGTGCTACTTCTATCTGGTTCAGCTACCCATAAAAATAATTTGAACAAAATCTGAGACTATGAGGGTACAATTTCGCTTTTTTCTGCATGGGTTGAGATGGAATTTGTCCCACCCATCATGCCGATAGTACGTCAACGTGGCATATGTAATCAATTAATATCCAGAAGGGACCACAACAAATGTTTTGTCTCTAACATATTGACTGTTTCTGTTAGAGCCAATGCAACCTTTGGAAGGTTGTCATTTGTCCCATGTCCGGAGCTGAAGAGCGAAGTTGGCCTTTCAGCGGACAATATCATATATGTTAATTATAAGTGAATCTTTATGAATAAAGAAATGAGGCATTAAGAAACAAATAAGCGAAATATTCATCTAAGGTTACAGAGCACGAACAAATATTATCGTACCAATTTGATGATTTCTGTTGAAGCAAACATGGTCTAACATAAAGTCAAAAAGCAATAAAAGGGAATGGTATGCGCATAGAAACCTTTGTCCCCTATTAATACTAGCGTTCTGTGCTATCATGCACAAATGTTAAAGTACTTCTTGCCATTTCTTCGTATATTTATAGAGGAACAAGTACTCTTTGGACGTTTATGTATTTAATAACTACACATGATGATTCAGAAGTAAGTACTCGAGCTGTGGGGGAAGATTCGGAATGTGATTTATGACATCGAAACAAGCAAATATGTACCTATTTATATGGGAGGAAGTCTGTTTAGTTGTGGAGATACAGCGTTTCCAACGTGCGACCCAATCCTGGCGCCGCCAGTGGTCAGAAACTTAATAATTCGCAATAAATCAGAAATGCTGCATCGAATGCACATTTCGTTTGCGCGCTATTAGTTTGGGAATTATTGATGATACAAAAGTCTCTGCATAGTTCTGAAACGAGTGCTCAAATGCCATTATAGTGTTACATTGCTGAAAGAAGCCATCTTGAAGTACACCACACTGAATCTCGATTGATTCTCTTAACTAAGATGGGGGTCGTGCATGATGCCATTGTGGAGTCGACTTATACGGGCACTACGTTTCTTACGTCAGAGTTGTCGGACCTATTGTACGCAATTAGGGTATGTGACGGCAGCAGAGGGTAATGATGCAATACCCTGGAAACACGCACGTCTCGACATAACAAAAATGAATCCCAAACCAAACATGGCCTAGCACTGATCCCAGGCCATATAGGAGCAAAGAACGTGCGGAATCGTAATCTACGCTTCAATACCTTTCAAACGGTGTATACTACTTCAAAATCGCTGAAGAGGTTCAAAAACTATGACTTCTTTTCAATTCAATCACAGATGTGTCACCATTTGAAGCAAAGGTCCTTTGTCATTCTGTCTGTTCTTTTGCTTTAGCAACATGTGGCTGTTACCATCGTTTTTGGGTCAATTGCGGGTCTCGTAGTAGTAAACTGACGCTTCTTTTCTAATCGGACATACCGTTTTCGCGAATCGGAGTCTAACATTGTCCAACATTGACCTTCTGTTTGAAGACTAGGCACTGTTTTCATTTAATATGCATCCTTGCAACCTCAGTGATCTCAGTACAAAATACCATTCGGGTTAAGGGAAAGAATGACGAAAGCATTCTACTGACAGACAAGGCGTATACATTTTGCACGTCACTTCCTTGTCATTACGGAGAAACGGAGGATACTAAGCAAACAATTGTATTATCTTTGTTAGGAAGGAAACGATTCCTCCATAGCAACACAAAGAGAGGCACTTCTTTTGTATCTTTGTTGCGTCACTCTTCCCTGTATTCCGAAGGGTTTTTTGTACTAATTACATTTACGGCAACACTGACTTCAGCGACGTATTTTCCGTACTCGTATAGCCCAGAATGATATGTTAGCGGTCGTGCATAATATGCCCTCAAAAAGGTAGACAAGAATGTGACTATTGTATGATCAATAGTTTGAAAACCAATTGTGGTCGGGTTGCTACAACATGAATGCGCACATAGCTTGACATCCTCATAATTCCGCACGAACAAAATCGTACCTTTCTTCCGCCCCATCAGTATGTTTGCTTGTCAGCTTTACAAAACATTAGTCAATGGGAAACTTTAACGTCACAAAGATCTACGATATGGCAATACTGAGCTAATATAGTTCAAATTTCATTCCTTGACCTGTACAAGCAGGTATATCCTAAGTCTGCCACACATATGAGGGGTGACGTCCCTCGGCAAGTATTTTCGTGGGGCAGGGAAGGCGACGGTCAGGGCCTTTGTCTACGTACCATAGCGGTTTCCGCCTAATGAAACGTGGAGAATGTTTGCGAAAACCTCAGTCAGTGTGGTCAGAAGTAGGACTCTAATCTGTGCCTTCCCAATACCAATTGGAAGTCCACAATCGTAACCACTAGGTCACACTGGCTCAGTATAGCAGTAACAGGCATGTATTTTGGGGGTGGGTCCGTTGGCCGCCCCCCGAACGTAGCGTTTTATGGAACAATAGTATAACGTCAGGCCTAATTATACATATTTAATATACATTTTTATACCCAGACACAGGTTGGACCTTCCCCGGAGCCCTTGGATCCCTCCCACGACGAAGATCTGCATACGTGCCTGAGCAGTAAGTACAGTTTCGGTTAAAAGTTTAATACAACCAGGACATTTTATTATTTGTATTGGACTTTTGAAGCCTAATTCCTAACTCAAGGTTTTTTGAAGAAGCAATTAAGCACGTTAAAAACTACATAATAAATTTCATTCTAAGCTACACTATAAACATCATAAGCAAAATTCACAAGTAAACAATGAGAAATCGAAGCAATAAACCACTGTACAAGGATGAGAAATCGTTCTTTCACCTTTGCGACTCAATGGAAAACCGCTCTTTTAAGAGTGAAAAAATAATTTATATCGAAAAGAGCAAAATTCCATCTAGAAAGACTACATTTTCCATCCAAGGTGATAGTTTTTTGCTAGAAACAACTTTTTCCAGTGAAAATTCCGCTATAAAAAGTGGTCCCACTTTCCGCTCTAAAAAGAGTGAAAGTTCCGCTCTTTTGATTTAGTGTGAATCGGGTTGGTTTACAGACGCACATTTTCTGTATTCATGTATAAATTTATTCTTCTTTATTAAAAATTAGGCATGCTTTCCTTAGCAGCTAGTTCTTGTTTGATTTGCTGTTTTGTTCGTTGGACTTCCCACTAACCTGAAATGATTATACTTTTGGAGATCCCACAATTTGATAAAGCGCCTATTTAGACACGTACGGAAATCTGCTAATGGTATTGAGACGCAGGTTCCTGCCATCTTGTGTCATTATAAACTGTACGAAAAAGATATAGATTTCAGCATGTACAGATAAGTGCTGTCCGGATCTGTACCAGATTCACGTGAACGACCACCTAGTTTAAATTTATGAGTCAGTCCTGTTTTAAAACTCAGTTTGATGCGAGTGTGTTTCGAAAGTGGACAGTTTCATTCAAAGATAGGGTCGTTTGGAATAAAAAACGGACACATTCATTGTTCATTTTGAGAAACTGGCTACTTCACTTTTTAAAGTAAAATTAGTGCCTGAACATTATCTGTAGGCGCCTTTTAGGATTATGGTTTGCAGTGTACGGTTCTGTGGTGTTCCTGAAAAACAAAATAAATAAATACATAACATTGCACAGTGGCGATTTCTCAGATTGTTCTCAAAACTCTCGTGCGTTATTAACACTTTAGATAAAATATATTCGTCCTGCAAAGTACAAACCTCCCAGTTTGTAGCTGACTTATTACTTGTATTAACGCTCTAAGCGAGCTGGTGAGCTAAGAACTGAAACAACATCCTTTTTGGTGAATTGGGGTCCGAACAGCTCCGTTCAACAGAGCCGGGCGGGAATTTAACGGATGACCACGAGCATAGTAAGTGAAGGTGCTAATCTCTTCGCCACCCCGTGGTCTTTCAGTTTTCGATTTAATGATATATTTAAAGCTGAGCTTAGATCATGTATTTAATAAACTTAGCAGAAATAGTTGGCAATTATTTTATTATAGACGTTTGTTTACTAGAGCAAAGTAACAGATATTGAAGAAATTTTTCTTATTACTTCATATTCTGTTGTAAGATGATTGATTTCTCTAACACTGTAATTTTAATTCCTGCTAAGTAGTTTAGTATATTAGTTGGTTTTCGTACTAGAACTCCATTTGTCTCCATTTATTGTCCCCAATAATAATAATATTAATAATAGTAACGGTCGCCTTAGGATACAAGTAAAGATATACTTGCGTAGGGAGTGAGGGGCGAGTTTTCCAACATTTTGTATCATCATCATAAATGTTAGCTTGCAAAATTTCAAGTTGGTTGCAGTAGTACAGTCACGGAAGTATGTACTGCGGGTGTTGATTTACATTTAGCTTTTTATTTAACTTTATTTACCGGCCAGGCAGGCAGCTATGATTAAGCCGTGACATGTCTGAGGAACTGATATGGTAGGCTTAGTCTAAAGGGTGCCTATGTAGTACATAAATATAAGATGAATAGAAATTAAATACTACACGATAGACTAAACAACTGCGAGACTCCCGTAGTACATATTTCCGTGACTGTACAAGTAGTTTAGAATTGAAGTTAAAGATTTTGTTAATTCTTCTGGAGGTGTGTGGGTTGAATGGGGGTGACTACTCCGAAATTTTGTATTGTCACTACAAGTATGTACGCTTACATCTAAGTTTCAAGTCGATTTGAGTACTGACGCGGGTTGAAATTAAGTTACATGATTTAAACAAACAAGAACAAATGACAGAAGAGTGAAGCTAAATGAAAACGTTTGAAAACAGCCAGGTAAAAGGAGGTCGCTGAATGGAAACTATCTCTCTATCTGCTTTCGTTGATGCGATAGCCTGCGTAAGGACGGACAGCCAAAGTGAAATTACGATGATTTGTGTGAGAAGTTCGCTTAAAAGAAAGACGAGACGAAAATAACCCATATGGACAATTGAGAACAATATTACTGTAATTATATGTCATTTCTTCTTACTTTCCTTATTATAAAATGCAATCCTAAAAGATTCTAATCGCACATGCCTCAAAAATAGTTCATATTTTTACACTACAATTTGAAACTGTGTAGTTATCTGGGTAGAAAAAGAAAGGAGTACATCTGCATCTTTTTCTTGGTCGCGCACACATCTGGAACTTGGAAAATGATGGGGGAGGAAGATTTACTGCCTTTTTTGCTGCCTTGACACTAGAATTCTGAGAAAATGCGGGTGAAACTTGTAAAGGAGGGTGGCAAGAACGTTCAACGAGTTCAACTTAGTAGCAATCTTGCTGATGGGTAGTCAAATTGAAAGTCACACACATCTATAGTGAAATTCCTACCGATGGGACGACGGGCAGTTTCCGCCAACTTATTGCTAATGTGACTAGCCATAACGTATGCGACAGACAAGGAGGTGGCTGGGGTTAAAACCTCTTCTTGTTTATTTCGCCACTATATGACAGCTTTGGTAACGAATGAATGTGTCGAATGGATGTTTCCAAACATACTCAGACATTCTAATAATTCGATTATGCCCATTACTAACCTTGACCCTGGAAGCTGACATAATACTGCATCCCCCCCCCTTATCATAGAGATAAACAAAGCACCCGATTACCGACGCTAACTATTCCGTTTTGTTCAAATTTATATTTCGAGACCTGGTCACATGCTTGTCTGGCGACGTGAAACTATCATTGCACACTAATGGCCACACCTACTACGGTTATGCGCTTAACCACAACACACGTAAATTACGTGCATTGATGATAAATACTACGAACTTCGCTTTGCCTTTATGTTACTACTTTTTTATGCTCAAAATACATGACCTTATCGCCAACCACTACTCAGCTCATCTGGCCATGACGTAACGGAGAAACAATGTCACGCTACATGATAGAACCTAACTTTGCCTAATCTCCATGGTAAGAATTTTACGAAAGTGCAGTAAAACTGCAAGACAACAATTATTAATAATAAACATATATTTTTCACTTCCCCATGGTCACCAACTGACGATAATGTACGTATCATGCACGACAGCAATTATTAATGTATAAACATATATCAACATATGACAATATATTTTTAAAGAACAAAATAGTGTTCTCCCAGCCGGGACCCGGACCCGGGATCTTTCGTTTGCCAAGCCGACATCTTCACCACTCGGCTACCCAGGCAACACGGTCGATGCGGTTTCGCCCACGGTTCTTATATTCTCTACAGGTTGCGCCAATAAGCAATGCACTGCGCGTGATGTCATCCGCGGGGTACGCGTGCAGTGGGATTTCAGCAGAAAAGTGTGTGCAGCTGTTTCTTTCTGTCAAGTTTTCATTTACGGATGTTATGTTTACATTGCACTAACTATCAATGATATTGCAATTCACTACCGGACGAGTAATAATGAAGAAACTCACTACAAATGGAAATCTGATTTCTTTACATATGATGTATTCGTATCAGCACTTGAATTTACCCCTCCAATCAACTTGCTCACAATACAAAGTATTACTTAAACATTTCTCGATATTTTTGGTTTCTAAATTTAGTGTTCCCGTTAAAATAAAACAAGCGTCTGTGAATTTGTAAACTAATATTTCTGTAACTTTTCTGGGTATTCCTGTTAATTTTCTGCCGATCGTTTTGCAGCGATTCTACTCTGTCGAATACGATCAAACTTACTATTCTAAAATAGAACAGTGTTAAGAATATTCTTCCAATATTTTTCCACACTCTTTCCACAGTTTGACTTAACACTACGCTTCACATTACACCTAGGTTAACTTCCATCTCACACGTCTCCCCACTCGTATTCCAGCTTACGTAGCGGCCACGATGGCTCAGTTGGTAGAGCGCTCACCTCTGGCGCTAGGAGTCGCCGATTCGATCCCAGCTAATGCCATGGTTTGTGGTGGACAAACACCGTGTGCGTGGGTTTTCTCGGGGTGCTCCCGTTCCCTCCCACTTTCTTCATTCCACCAATTCATCCCATCATATTAACTAACCAACAATAAGATCAAGTTAATAGTTTAACAACCTTTCTATAATGAAAAGGAATTTTAATCTTTGCACCGTAACTTCCAAGCACCGAAACTTCCGTGCACCAAAACTTCCTGCCCCAAACTTCCTACACCAAAACTCCCTGTACCGAAACTTCCAGATCTCTAGAACTTGACGTCATATACCTAGACTTCTCCAAAGCATTTGAAACCGTCAATCACAAACTTCTTATGCACATGCTTGCCTCCAGATTTAGTATACACGGACCCCTCCTACAGCTTCTAGCATCATACTTGACTGGCAAAGAAGAATGTGTCGTCTTCCCAGGTTGCTCCCCATGCTTTCAGGTTGCTCACAATGCAGCTCCTTAGGAAAGTTTTATTTTCCCTCTGCATTGATGATTAAGTGAACAGATAGATAATTTCTGCTCTGTACTTCTCTACGCTGATGACTGCAAAAACTTTAAGACAATTAAATCTACAGAAGATCTACAGAAACCGCTATAGATTCTGCTGAAATGTGGTGCAATAATTGGTTACTGATAGTCAATTCTTGCAAAACTGCTGCAATGCGTTTCTCTCTCAAAACCTATAACACAAAATGTATGTACACATTAGTCTCATCTAATATACAATTTACAGCATTACAAAGACCTTGGTATCATATTTGATGGAAAACTCAATTTCACTCCTCATATTGAATTCGTAACTTCTAAAACACTCGAACTTCTTGGACTTCTCTTTAGGTTTACCAATATGAAAGATTTCAGAGCTCTTAGGTCATATTTTCACACTTGTGTACTTCCTACTATTGAATACTGTTCATCTATCTGGTCTATGGCTTGTGAAATCAACTTATCTAAATTGCACAAAGTCCAAAATTTCTTTATCCGCATTGTACAGCATAGGGTACCAACCTCCAACACACATCTAACGTAGACATTTCGGATTCTCTTGACTTAAAAAACATAGACACTCGAAGGAAACTTGACTTAAAATTTCTTTACAAAATAATGCAGGGCGCACTGAGAACCAACAACCTTCTCCCACTTTTTTACCTAAAAGTACCCAGACAAAATGCCCGTTCCCAATATCATTTCTGCCTCTCAAAAACGTGATTGTGTTTGGTTCAGATCATATTTTTACAATACTCTTTCTTTGCCACCAGATTTCTGCCTCAGTAAAAGTAAATTTCTAAAGGCTTGTTATATGAATCTGGAATGAATGAAAAAAATCTGATCTTATTCAATTGTATAATTATTTGTTGTTTTTATTGTTTAATAAATAAATAAATGCCTAGATTCAATCCTGCTAAGTTGTCAATCGAAAATTTTCCGTTGTCTTCCTTATTTTCTCTAAACGAATGTCTGTATCATACCTACAAACAGCGCAATATGAAGAAGTTTGTGAAATTATCGTTGTTGTTATCGTCGAATGTTATCTGTCCAAGTGAAGCAAGTTTAGGTCGTTGTTGCCAACCGGCTCAACCACACGAACGTAAATCTATTATTATTATTAGTTTTTGTTTTAATATTGAAGTATATACACTGATTTTATCGTGATACACTCAGCTGCTATTTTTCTCTGGATAAAATCTCAACATTTCATTTACTGACAAGAATCCACAAAACAAGCTAAGTAATAGCTTTCTCGTAGACAAAACCAACGCGGCTCCGTATAAATTCAAATTATCTTATAACGTATTCAAAGAGTCGTAGGGACAAATAAGAGTCTAAGCGAGTACCGAGGCCTGCCAGTTTCGTAGTCGATGTCATGGATTTTACTACCGGTGCCCATGACCATTACAACAGTGTATGGCTTGTCTCTGTCGATCTTATGGCTACTGAAATCTCGTAGGGGAACAAATTGAGAATACTAAGCGATTGAAAAGGACCTGCCAGTTTTAGAGTTTACGTGATAAGATATTCCACAGTTTGAGAATATTACGAATCCAAAGGTTTATGGCTCATCTCTGTTGGACATGTACTTAAGATGTACTGTAGTTAAGGAGATCTAGGCGAGGCACAAACGGAGAATACTAAATGATTCAAAAGGACATGCCATTTTTAGAGTTAAAATTATATAATTTTACCCACCGTTTCGGAAGATGGCGAGTCCAATCATTCATCTGTGTGTAAGGTCTATCTATTGGACCTCATAATAGATAGACCTAGCACGCTTCCACATTTCTGGCTGCACTAAAACTAATGGATTTTTGATCAGAGCACGTGATTTTGAATTCATCCGCTAAGTAGTTCTGGTATAGACCTCATATTCAAGGCTGTCTCAAGGTTGAGAATTAGTCGTTAGTCGTTTGAGCACGTGGAACAGGTACGCGCAGGCACAGAACACCTTGAACAATGAGTAACACTAAGAAGCGGTGATTCTGCAATTGGCAGCATAGCGTAATGGTTAATGTATCGGAAAGCTGATCCATAGGTCCCGAGTTCTAACCCAGCCGTCGTAAGTTTACATTTTTTTTTAAGAAAATGAACTTTCTTACGTTTTTATGTATATACGCATTAGGAAATTTAATGAAAGTAGTGACCAAGGGCACTCGGAGGTTAGGTAAGCTCAGGTGCGGTGTTTTTTTATAGCACACGCGACTTGCTAAGACTCCAAGAGGGCAGCACTGTCCTCAACTGCTGACGTAGCTTCCGGCTAATTCTCGAGCGCGAGGAAGTCGTTCATATTCTACTATGAGGTCTATGACAGAGCTATCTAGCGGATGAATTCAAAATCACATGCTCCGATCAAGAACTCATTAGTTTTAGTGCAGCCAGAAATAGGGAGCCGTGCTAAGTCTATTTATTATGAGGTCTATGCTTTTAGTTACTGAGATCTAGGGAGCGAGGAGGAAGCAAACGTACCATGTGAAAATACATAGAGAAAATGGAGAAAACTAAGTAAATGAAAAGGACCTGTCAGTTTTAGAGTGAAATTCACAATATTCCCCACCGTTTGAGATCGTAACGAATCCAACGGTATATTGCTCAACTCTGTCGGACTGAGATATCCAGGTACGAAAGGTCGACAGTGCAGCTGCGAATGTATCTTAGAGCAGTTTTCCACGAGAATAGACAATTGAAAATTGACAGCCAAACTATAGCATATATCTTTATTCTTTTTTACTTTTTTTTGTATATGAAGTCCATTCTCTGGTTTAAACATAAAAAAACGCTCACTTAATTCGATATTTCATATTAGAAAACTCACAAAAGTAGACAATATTTTCTCTCTTCCTTAGAAGGTATCTGAGGACTGTGATTGGTGAATAGAAATTACATAATCTTCCTCCTTACCACACATTATTACAAAATATCTCACAAAATCCGAAAATTACAATATTTTCTATCTTCAGATCTTGTGTTTTGGTGGTTTTAAGTATGAGGGGGTTGGTCGAGTAGTCTCATTGCCCTAATTTACTTAAAGTTAGTTAAGCGCAGAAGGCTGCGAACTTATTATGTACTGGTCTACTGGAATGCATTGAAAATGCATGTTGTACTTTTTTTCTATTGATAAACCTTAAATGGCCAAACGAACAAACCAGTTCCGAGAATCCCTTCAATCTCTTGCACAATACACTAGAAACAGTGTTTACGCAATGTTGGAAACTGCACGATACTGTTCATTAGATCTCCGTTTATGGAACTCAAACTCCGTTTATGGACACTGGAACTCAAAAAACTTTATGTAAATAGAGATGCAACATTATGTTAATCAAGCGTTTAATATGTTTGTCCATAAATGATTTATTGTGTGCTTTGGGATTCTGCTATGCAATAAAAGTTTGTCCTTGCTTCTGCCAGGGTATGATATTTAATTGCATTTTAAACACGAGAATGGTTGGAAAATTCAATGAGAGTTAGCAACACTACTGTCTTCGTTCACATTCGGATTGTGCACGTCGAGTTGTTCCCATATACAAAATGCTATAAGTTAGGCCTAACCCCACTTAAGCGTATATGGAGCAACGAGTGCACAACAGATATGTGAACGCGAAACGGATTGGATAGTCCCCACAACTTGATAAAGTAACTGTATATTATGTCTCAGTTTAAAAATTTAAAATTTGTTATGTTTTTAATCTCTCGATAAGAAACATAATCTGAGACGAAAATATAATAATAATTCAAAAATAGTGATCACAGTTCACGTGATCCTGTGAACGCTGAGAGGTGACGCCACTGCTGTCTATATGTGATTACGCCCAAATTCATATAATAATGATGTTACAAAAAAATCTGAATAATATCGGAAGTCCAGTACTCTCGTTCCCTCTAATACTTCGCTGTTTGTTTTGTACGATATAGACACAAGGCTGATCTCATGCTGTGTCACGTGATCTCTGACTCACTCGTGTGTGGAACAGTCTTGAATTGTAACTTCACAGTCGCAGGAGCGAAATAGAAATATAATCTATTCAAGGCTACAATACTCTTTTCATACAAACCTTATTCTTATTTCCAAGAAAAACTTTCTTTGCGTGGCTCCTTACCCGAAAGTTAGATTATGCCGCTTTCGGCACTTTCATTTTTAGAACAAGTCCTTCCTCTTCTTACCGTCACATCCGCTTATCTGCTTTGGAATCTATTCTATTCGGAATGTTTTCCTGAGACCATGTTGACTATACGAGTTCACTGCTTTCTTTTTCCATATCTCCTCAAACTGTAACGCTTGAATGAACTCCCCTGTGACCGGTGTAGTCTATGACCTATTTCCTATGATCTTTATTGATACATATTCCCACACAAGAAAATTCCAGAGACCAGAATTTGGCACAGTATGTGTCAGTTGTTGTTCATACACATTAAATTTTCACGGGTAGCATTGCTCTAGTTCTTTAAATCTTATTTCTAATTACTTCAATGAAATGGCAATTTATGGCCCAAGCCAGTCACACTTGAGGGATAACGTTCGTCGGTGAGCACTCTTTCTCGTGTAGAAATAGGGAAGGTAGTGGTCAGAGCTATAGTTGAGCCTGGCATTTTCCTAGTAAACAAGATACTGATAGGGCAGAAAAGAATGAACAATTCCGTTCTCTCCATCCTTATATCGATATTTTTATATTATAAAACCACAAAGAAAATTTAAAAAAAAAACTCGCTCCTAAAAAGTAGCAAATTCAGAATACAAAATCTCTAGGAATGGACAAAAACAATACTACAAACTCATTCACCACGTTGAATACATAGACAGATCTATCTTCGGTAATGTTTTAAAGATAACAGGTGAAGTTAGAGAAAAATTAGGCTTGTTTCTACTGTCATAAAAACAGTTTCGGTTATTTGAAAAGTTTTTAGTCTCTAGCCATATTAAGCGTCGCACCCACCTCCCGTTGACAGATTGACTTAATGTTTTGCAGACTGATGTATTTCCAAAGACAACACATTTGTTGGATCGAAACGTCTCGGAAGTCGCCATATTGAATCCAATATGGCGACCCAAAATGTCATTTGCTAAACGACTCGTGCTAGAAAAACGAATTTTGGTATGAAAGTACAGTATCACTAGACGTGTATGAATCTACCTCCTTTGCCCCACAGCTTATTTTATATATTTAAAATGTGTATTTGGCGGCCATGTTGATTCCAAGGTGCGGACATTTTGAATAGTTTGTAATGTTTTCATAACTTGCAAGTGATAATGCACCTTTATACCAAATCTCGGTTTTGCAGCACAAGCTGTTTGGTAACAGACTTTGGGCGGCCATATTGGATTCAAGATGGCGAAAATTTGAACAGTTTAATAATACCTTTCGTAAACGTCTAGTGATACTGTATTTTCATACCAAAATTCGTTTTTCTAGCACGAGTCGTTCATAAAATAACAGTTTGTGTGGCCATATTGTATTCACTATGGCGAGTTCCGAAACATTTCGACCCAACAAATGTGTTGTATTTGGAAATACACCAGTCTGCAAAATATTAAGTCAATCTGTCAACTTGAAATGGGTGCAAAGTTGCTTGCAAACGTTGATTGGAATGACATTCGGGCGGCCATATTGTATTGATCCTTTGCTATCGGAACGGAAGGTTTTGCCAGTATTCCTTCGCGACCCTCCTTTATTTAAATATATGCGCAGTTCCAGGATCCCCGAGTGATGGGAGAGAAAATTTACTTGTCAATCAGGACGGTCGATAGCAGGATTCGAAAGCACGGTACCTACTCATTGCTTCCACCACCCCCAAAAAGATGGAGAAAAGACACTTAAGTTTTCTTCATATCGAAACATCTCGCGTAAATCACGCCTTCATCCATACAGAGTGCTTCAACAGAAAGCACTTGTTGCCCATTGTCTGGGATATACATGACTGCCACGCCCTATATGTAGCATTTACTAAAAATATCTAGTTATTGATGTCTGCAGAGACAAAAGTAGAAATCAATATTACTCCTATTATAAGTACTAATTTTTGTTTTTACATTTCTAATGCAAATTAACTTAACTTTCAATTATATGCAGTCAGTTATGTGATATTGTTTGGCGCTCCCCTGCATCGTCTTTAAAATTTTTGCTAAGTAGATTTTGATTCACGTTTTACATGGCGATTTTCATATATCATTTTAAAGTGCACCCCTGGCCCGGGCCTAGGGCACCTGGTGGTAAATCCGGACCAATCTTTGAGTCGTTTCCGCACTCAAGGTCCAAGTTTCACAGCAGTGCATCATTACAAGTAAGACACATTGATAAACCTTATGCTTGATACACATTGGTAGTTTGCTTTTGAAAATAAAGTGTAGTCTTCCAAATTAACTCCATGCCATTTCACATCTTCTATTTACTTCATCAGTCAACTTATCATTCGATGTCTTGAGCTGGCCCAGGTAAACATACTCATCAACTCATAATTATTTTCTTCTTTGCAGCATGTTGATTGTACAGTACTCTTATACATTACTTGTTTCACTTAAACACATTTTAAGTCATATTTTCGAACTCTCATTACACAGCTCTTTCATTCTAGTTTGTAGTTCTTTGGCATTGAAGCAAACATGACTATACCATCAGTGAATCGTAGATGATGAAGATATTCCCCATTGATCTTTATTACAACTTCATCCCAGTTTAAATTTTGGAACACTCTCTCCAGGACAGCTGAAAACAATTTTGGAGAAATAGAATCACTTTGCCTTACCCCTTTTCCAAATTTAAATTTTTCACTTTATTGATGTAGTCTAATGACATATATGGCAGTCGAGTAAATGTTTCGCAGTAACTTGATGTATGCACTTTCGATGACTTGATGTTTAAGTGATATAAGTACTACTGCCAAGGAGATGGAATCGAAAGCTTTTTCAAAATCTGTGAATCCCAGACATAGTGGAAGTTCATATTCATTAGTCCTTTCCATAATTTTATTAAATGTTTGTATGTGGCCCATTGTTTTAAATCCACAATGAAATCGAGCTTGTTCACTTCCCTGGTTAAAATCAAAGTATCGTTCAACATGATTCAAAATAACTATGGTGAACATTTTGTGTAGAACTGTCAGTAAATTAATCGGTCTGTAGTTCTCGACGCGTTCTTTGACCACTTTCTCGTTTAAGAAAACAATAACAGCATTATTCCAACTTTAGGGTATTTTTCTCTTCCTCAGGCACATCGAGAATAATTTAGCAAATTGCTCTTTCAGCTTTTCACCTCCCCATTTAAACATCTCTGCTGTGAGTCCATCTTTTCCTGGCGATTTTTCGTTCTTCATCCCTCGAAGTATTGTATCCACTTCTTGTTCCATTACGTGGGATATCTCCATCATTTTCTTCTGAATCTTCTTTTCCTAGTTTTTCTTCGGACTAGTACAATTCTCTGTAGAAATATTCAAAAAATTTGATAATTTCTTCCTTATTTCGTGTTGCGGATCCGTCTGGTCTATTAACTGCAATTATTTGTTGTTTGCCTATCATGAGCTGCTGTTTGGGTTTCTGCAGGCTCTTGCTTTCCTCGATTGTATTTCTAACAACATGCTCGTTGTATCTTCGTCCGATCTCTCTCATTTTCTTCCTTACGGTTTTATTTACCTCTATGCGCTCAATCATATTTATCCGAATTTCCTATTCTTTCATTTCCCTCCTTTTCGTCATCAAGAGTTTTGTTTCTTCTGAGATTTTGCTCTCGTTTTCCTTTTGATACTTGCTATTTCTTTGTATGTCTCTCTTATTACCTCAGTCGGTATTTTATTTCTGTCATTGATGGTTTTTAGATAGATTTCGAAGAAAAATATACATATTGAGATCGATACGATATGAAAGTATATATAAGTATATATACTGTATATATATATCATCATCATATTCAGCCGTTTTCTATCCACTGCTGGATGAAGACCTCCCCCTTTTCTTTCCACATATCTCGGTCTGCTGATATCCTCATCCATATAGCTCCTGAAAAACGCTTGATTTCATCTACCCATCTTACATTTGGACGTCGTCTCGGTCGTTTCTTTTCTCTAGGAATCCACTGTAGTACATTTGTCGTCCACCTTCCATCTGTTCGTCTAGCTATGTGACCGGCCCATCTCCACTTCATCTTCTTCGCA
>JAGDQP010045459.1:0-15591 GCA_022664845.1 Lepisma saccharinum
TTACTGCTGAAAACTATCGCACATGTTATGTTGCAAGTGGTGCTCACTAGATGGCAGCAAAACATTGTTCTTAAACATTCCAAAGGTTTTGGTTTCGCTGAAGGCATTGCAAAACTTTATGTGAGTTGTTTACGTTTCAAATTAAGGAAAGTAAATTCCTTTAGGAAATTGATAACTTGTTATTTCCCTTTAGACCGAGCTATAATAGAAATTCTTTACATCGCGCAGCTATTTATTAGAGCCAAGATATCCAACTCAGGAAACGCTTTAATTTCATTTGTGATTCTAGTATCTTTTCGAATCCTGATTTTACCGTATAAAATCAGTTTTACTTTTTATAGAAACACCGTAGGCAATTGAGTTCATCAATTGTTTGTTGGTGATTTGTTAAATTAAATTACTAAAATTTGATTTTAACCTTAACTGTGCTGTGGGTGTGGGGTATCGAAATATCCCATCATTGCCCGTCGTCACTTTTCCTTAACATCTTATTTTTTTTTTTTTATTTTACTGTTGACAAATGTATGTCTCCGTCCTTCTCTGTAATTACATTTTTTAGTGTGCTATTGCAAATGGAGTTGTTAAGGCATGCTCTGTCATTTTACATCTAACAATAATTTATTTTATTTTTTTAGGTGCAGGCCCAGAAGTATAGTTCGTTACGTCAGCTTTCTTTTCTCGTCTATAATTTAACATTTCAATCATTTAAAATACTAGTTTCTTGTATTTTAACGTCTGACGTTATACCACAAGCATAACTGATAATTACGCCAGTACTAGACCTTCGGATCAACACTAAATCCTTGCTTTCCTTCAGAACTATTTAGAATCTGAAGTTGAATCAAATTTCGATAGTGGTTTCCACATTAAAAGTAGTCAATTATCTGATTGACGAACAGAGTGAGAAACAAATCCCGAGCCGAACATGGTCAGGGTTACCAGGTCTGTTTTTTTTTAAATGGAGGACAACTTGACTAGAAAACAGGACAATTGATAAAAAAGGAGGACATTTGATATAGAAAAGAAACAATGAAGTAGCTCTTTTCACATTCGTTTTTGAAACATGCTCCATGTAACAATGTCTATGAGAAAAATATGAATCATCAAGGAGCATTCACTTCCGATTTTCTGTATGTGAATGGAAGGGTGTGTTCGTGTGTGTTTTAATATGTTTGTGTAGTCAACTTACACAGACGCTATGATAAATTATCTATTAAAACGCAGAAACGAATAGACCATTACTATGAGAAGTAAATTAACAAAAGGTTACACGCAGAACAACATTCAAATGTGTGAGAAAAAATATGTAGACCGTAAAACATCGTGCTCTTGACTTAAAAAGGAGGACATTTCCATATATGTGAGAAAGGAGGGAGGGCGGGAGGACGTCTGGTAACCCTGATATTGTAGTTCCTCGCGAAAGCGCGTATCTCCAGAAAAGAAACAAGGTTTCTTCCAAAAGAGTTGTAAGAACTTGTAAAAAAAGGATGAGAGGGGGAGATGGCTACCCAAATAGCACAGTAAACTTGCAGCAAGTTTGTCATTGCAAGTCTTCAAACTTGCAGCAAATTTGGCTTTCCAGGGCTGTAAACTTGCTACACATCTTTCAGGACAAATCCATGTGAAAACGCGGACGGAACTGTAGTCCGTAGAGCGTATTAGGATGACTATGTAACTGTTTTCCTTTTAATACCACACACTTATTGTGAAATGGCAATTGATGTTATTTAAGGCCTTTTGGCACATGTGGCTTCGGCCGGATGAGGGAGGGGTATCGGCCAGAGGCTTTCTTAAGGTACAATCTCGGCATTCGCCTGCTGAAACTGAGGAAAACCTCAGTCAGGATGGTCGACCGTCGGATTCAAACACACGTTCCTGCCCATTGCAAATCAGAAGTCCGCGACGTTACCATCTGAACCACGAGAGATGGTCACACGCTATTGTAAATTATCGAGTTCTGGAGAGTACATAGTGGAGGAGGACTGTAAGGTATTTTGTGATATCAATTTAACAGTCAAGGACTCTATTTTCACAACACTTTCTGAAGTTGTTTATCTTTGTGCAGATAAATGTTATGTAAGAATCGTAACTTCCACTTCTATCTTATAGGCGATGAACAGCAGTGGAATTGAGAGAAAAAATATAAAGTAGAGAGCACCCGATAGTGCTTCTTATCTTTCTGATGAGGGCTTACATGATTTGCACAATGTTCAGCTGAAGTTATCATAGTGTGAGATAACTAAACAGTTAGGTCAGCAAACCTTCATTAAAGCTTTTAGTACCATCTTGTGTTATCATAAGAAACCGATTCTACAGGTAACGAAGTTCGCGGAGAATTATTCTAGGCTCGAAGTACTAGGATGAAGAACTACGTTGAATTTCAAAATGGAATCAAAATGCCCATTATTGGGCTTGGAACATTCTTGGTATGTATTGTTACTAATTTGTTTTCTTTTGAGTTTGTTCTATTTGCATTTATTACGATTTTTAATGCTTACGAAGGACCTTGAGTTTCATTCTGAAGTTTAAAAAAAAAATGAATTCCGAAATTCAAGATGGTGACAGGCGTGAAAATCTTAATTTCGAAACCCGTTCAATGAATTTATTTAAGGCCTTTTGGCATCTTTGGTTCAGACTGGGATACGATAGGTAGAGAATGAGTAGATATCGGCGATGGCTTTACTTAAGGTATCATCCTCACATTCGCCTTGTGAAACTGAGAAGCCTCCGTGAGAATGCTCAACAGCAAGGTCAAAAATCGTCCTATTTACAATACATGATATTTCATATCTTGGAGTTCCGAAGGATGAAATGTTTGATTATGAAATCACAAATTTGGACTCCCTATCAGTATAAACGGTTAGGTCAACCGAAAACAACTGGGGGGCCAACGTTTGCAAGTCGGTGGGCATGCAGTTTGTTTGGTCACTTGGTCTTTCCTGCCAGTTAACATCAACCAACCGTGGACTAACCCATATATCCCTTTACCGCAGCTGGCCCAATGTTAGTAGCTTATTTAGTTTGTTCGGGAGAACAGCAGTGCTTAAACTTTTACGTTCGAATGCGTGTTGTAACTTGTGTTAATTTTATTGTAAGGCCTTTAGGCAACTATGGCTCAGGCCATATGGATGATGATGGGATGAATTGGTGGAATGAAGAAAGTGGGAGGAAACGGGAGAACCCCGAGAAAACCCACGCACACGGTGTTTGTCCACCACAAAGTCTACATGACATGAGCAGGGATCGATCCGACGACCCTAGCACTATGTTGTAACTTGTACTTTAACTGTTCAGATATTCGGCGCGAATATAAGTAGTCTAACCCTGTGCAGACACTTTCTGTCCATTGCTCGGGAATGAGTTTAGCTGAGTGCAGATAATTGACAGTCATATTCTCTCTGTATATGAGAGAATAGATTATAGATGACGTTACGTGCTAACAGAAGGAAAGAAGCACCTGACCGTTCGAGTGAAAGCTGTGCGGGATTGCAGGAATAGACACTATGACGTCATTCATTAACACAGTTCTGTACTACTTTACACTTCCAGTACAGATAGTTCAACATTGAGCAGATCGCGCGAACAAATCCATTGTTGGGTCAGCGTTCTTGAACTGTTTGGGAGAACGCTATGGAATATACGATGGTTTTACTAAGAAAATAGAAATGTAATCAACACATTGCAAAATTTGAACCAAATGCCTGTTAGACCCAATCCACGTTCAGGCCAGTTTTTTTTTTTTTTTTTTTCTTTGAACGGTACTAAATGCTGATGTTACTTATGCTGCCTTGTGCATTCTCATCCCCTTATAAAATACTTCTACATTTTTTATGACACTTGAAATTATACATGTTCGCGGGGTCGTTCTTCAATTTAATTTTAGTAAACGGCAGCTAGACGCATCCGAATGTTTCTACCATTTTAAAAACAGAATTAGAGTCATTCTTCATGAGCACATTGCAATTGTGGTTCATTTAAGTGGTTATTGAATTCTGAAAAATGGTATCCTAGTATTGTTTTGATCGTGAGGTAAAGCTAAATATAATATTCTTAATTTTTCTTTTAGTCAGAGCCTCAAGTGACAGAAGCTGCTGTATTGCGTGCTCTAGAGGTTGGCTACCGGCACATTGACACTGCGTACGCATATCAGAATGAGGAACAAGTTGGAAATGCAATCAAGAAATGGATTGCTTCTGGAAAAGGAAAACGTGAAGATTTGTTCATCGTTACAAAGGTAAGAGAAAAACCATGGTTCTGTTCTTATGTTTTTAGAAAAAATATCTAGCGAGTGGGAAAAATATTCTCTTGATACTTGACAAATAAAATTTAGCCATTACATTCTGATTCCAGGAATACAGGAAGCAAAAATAGTAGCCTGAAGCAAGATTTGGATACAGGTTGTTGAGTTCCTCAGTAGCACACACACGTTGAAAATGCGTGGATTAAACGTTATGTTGAGGTTGTAAACGTACCGATTGTCCGCCTGTTCAACGGTTCCTTCGACGTTGAATAATGGTTGAGAGGAAACGATGAAGAAACGGGTTTAGTTGGACAAAACAGAGCATGAATGCTGTCAGACACATTTAGTTTCATTTTATCTGTTATTTTCATCACAATATACGGTGTTAATTTTCCAACAGTAAATAATCCGAGCGGATGTTGTGTGGTTCTGCACTTCTCGTTGGTAGCTCGACGCGTTTGTAGTGCGTCGAGCTTACTGGGAAACGCATGGGAAAGTTCTCGATCAAATAGTTGTTACTCACCTTCGTTGCACAGAGAATAATCTTCTGCTTTAGTCCAAATAGACACTGTTCTAGGAATTAAAAATGATTTGTTTGAAGATTCCAATTTTGTAGGTTTTAGAATACAAAAGAGTTTAGAAAATATAACGCTGCCACCACCCAGAACTTGGACGCAAGGTAACTTACAAGAGATCACAGTGTATATATCTCACCAAACAAAGTCCAAAATTAGGTTACAACTTTAGAATTTCAAACTGGCGGGTTGCATCTGATAACCTGAGATATTGATATAAGAGAATATTGTTTAAGATCCAACTCTCTCTTGTAGAGCCGAGAACCAAACTTCACGACGTACGCCCACAACACTTAAACTCTACTTGAAATTTACTCAGACTCTGACTCTGGCTAGATGCACTGAGTCTTTATACAGAAGGACTGAAGGAGTTCCCTTCAAGTCACGCCCCTTGGCTTTCATTGGCTTTTGCCTTTTCACTGCATGGTTACCTTCCACGCAATTATAACATAGGTTTAACCATTACATTATCTTATAACACGCCTTTAGAATACAAAGGACAAATGGTTGTTAGTGTACAGTTCGAAGTTCAATATTTATGAGAAATATGGTTATTTTCATTGTATTTGCTTTTAATTATGATGTTTAAGCAATTAGATTAGAAATACAAGTGTGAAACGAAATCTAGGACATAGTATGAACCATAGTTGAAAGTACGACACATTAACGTCATATCAACGAAATTGTTTTCGTTGAAATATGGTTTAAAATTCAATCTGTTTTCAACGTGCACATGAGAACACCAAAATTAGTTTGTGTCATTCAATTAGTTTTAAATTATATATTTTGAAATAACATTAGTAAGAAACACATTAAACAAAATCTATTATACCATAGTTGAAAATAACATATTTAATACACGTTGTATACAGTCCGACAATTAAGTAATGAGACTGATTTTATTCTGACGAAACAAACAAAAGTAATTGAATAATACCTGTTTATTATTCGAAGTACATCCCTCTTGCATCAATGCAACGAGTGGCACGATCACACAAGGAGTGGAATGACTTCTGCAACTCAGTTTGTGGTATGGCCCGTAATGCCGCTGTCACAGCTGCTTGGATGTCTTCAACCCTGTCGAAAAGTCGTCCTTTCAATGGCAACTTCAGCTTAGGGAACAGGAAATAGTCACACGGGGACATATCTGGTGAGTAGGGGGGATGATTCAGCACATACACTTGTTTTGTGGCCAAATATTCCGCAACAAGTACTGCTCGGTGAGCTGGAGCGTTGTCATGGAGAAGGAAACAGCTACCTGGGGTTGAGTATTCAGGCCGAACACGACGTATTCTCTTCAACAAACGCTCCAAAACACCTAAATAAAACTGAGCATTAACTGTGTGACCTTCTGGTACAAATTCATGATGAATGATACCCTTACTGTCGTAGAAACAAATGAGCATTGTCTTCACTTTTGACTTTTGGAGACGAAGTTTCTTTCCTTTTGGAGAATCTGCAGACTTCCATTCGGCACTCTGACGTTTAGTAGCTGGATCATAACGAAAACACCAACATTCGTCTTCTGCAACAATGGACAGAAGGAAATTTTTCTTCCTACGGGCAGTTGCAATGATGTCACGGGCGTAATCAACACGCGCTTGTTTCTGTTCATCAGATAATGAGTGTGGCACAAACCGCGCTGCGACCTTCATCTTGCCTAAATCTTCCACTAAGATCTTACGAATTGTCTCCCTGTTAACACCAAAGTCACCTTCCATCATTCTCACAGTCACACAACGATCTTCTTGCACACGTTCACGGACCTTTTCAATCAGTTCCTCGTTACGAACAGAAATTGGACGACCCGGCCGAGGTTCATCGTCAATCGATTCCACACCACTTTTAAAACGTTCATACCATCTAAATATCTGTGCACGAGACAAACAAGTATCACCATACACTCTCCGCTTCAACTCAACAGTTTCTGTGCCACTTTTCCCGAGTTTGAAACAGAACTTGATTTTCGCCCTCTGCTCCATGACGCTGGCGTGACAAAGGCCTTTCACTTACTGCTGGTACTGACCTCGTATTTCCCGTTGTGCTTCACGCGGGACCATGCGGTGTTGCCAGGTCGTAGATGAAGGATGACTCTCTCGAACTCACATATTGGTTTCTATTTTGCATTCTCTGTTTTGTCAGGATAAAATCAGTCTCATTACTTACTTGTCGGACTGTGTATTAACGTCTTATCAATGCAATAACGTCTTTGTTGAAATATGGTTTAAAAATAACGTATTTGTTTTCAACCGATAACGGTTACTCAACGAAATAAACCTGAAATCAACACTGAAAACACACATGTGTGCTACTTGGGTTAGAAGTCCAACGTCGTATTGACTGGACTAAACTACCGGTCATCAGAAAACACCAGATTAAAACCATGTAGAGGGTCAAAAATACGTTACCTGAATGTCGAAAACATAATCTAAATTACTCTCACGACTTACGCTATGTTTCAATCAAACTGTCAATTAGAGGTTGGAATCCCGCATCCATTGAGAATATTTCCCATTTATATGAAAATAATCGATCAAGATGGCGTCAGTAAACACTTGACCACCATTAGACGTATTTTAAGGTAAGAAAGCCTTTTAGCTTTTTGCATATGTTCATAAAGTACACTGGAACTGAAAACAAACATTCCGAAATTATTCGGTGCTTTTCCAGGACTACTTGCGATAACTACAAATCCTGGCGTTTCTCCTTAACACTACGGGATATATGAAGGAACTTTCTGAAATTTTTAACAGGAAAACGTATCATAAGTAAATAATTACCCGAGAAGTTGCATACCACAGTTGCGGTGTGTGAAACAAATGTAACTTATTGGTAACACTGACGAACATCAGTTCGACACTAGGGAGGCAATTAGAAGAGGAACTTATGTGGTCTCTGTCATATATTTAGCTCATTCTGTGCCAATCGCGTAAGGTAGTTTCGTAAGGAAAGCAATAACCGAAAATGGGAGGGATATATTGGTTTAGCATTGTGGAACCCTCCAGAAACGGATCCTAAATGAGGCAGATATCTATTACACACACGTATCAGTTTCTATTCATAAACTCTAAGACCAAAAAACTTACATTGACGTTTTAATTGCAAGTTTCAGTATTTACTTTTCAGTTTTTGTTTCACTTCTTTCTTTACAGACAACCAACATCCATTGGTTTCGTCCGCTATAGAGAGGTTTTTACCTTAAAAGACAATATCAAGCTGTCAGTGTTCGTTTTTAATAAAGTCCGATATAGGATGTGGATAATAATAATAAGACGAAGAATACTTATAAGCTTGCCTTTTGAACTTGCAGGGCAAAATTACTGCATAAGATGTTATTGTTTCTTTCATTTTTCCTGGATTTTTTGTTATTTCGGATATCAATGTGCACTAATTTGTCTATAAGTCGTCGAATAAATAAATTTCGGCGTGCACTTTGGAGTAAACACCTTACAGGAAGAAGATCCACTCTGATTATTTCCAAAGATCAACTCTGAACTTAGCAATATTTGGCTTATTTAATTAGCTGGCAAGATGGTGTAGGGGTAACGTGCTCGACTTTTCAGTACTAAGGCTTTCCAAATCGGTTCAAACCCTGCTCAACCTAAGATTGTGAAGAATCGAAGGGTAACTTCTTACACTAAACGGAGAATCCTTAAGAATGTGGAAGTAAACACTGTGTCACTATGGAGGAGAAGACGATTTGCGAATGTTGGTTGGGAAAGGCAAACTAAAGTCTATGGGAGTCATCAGGACAATTAAGAACACGTCATTGATCTGAAGTATTCACTTTTCATGTTGTTATTCTTAGAAAGAAACATGATACCATTTGTAAAGTATGTTTTGGGTAGAGTAACCTGTGGAGTATCGCTATCGTGCTAGACTTCTAAACTGAATACCTCAGTTCGATTCCAAAACAGGTAGCGTCTTTTTCGCATAAAATAATGGCTGCAAACAGAGATTCTACTCCAGATGGAGAACTTAAGGGGCATCAATGGCGAGAATCAGAGTATACAGGTGTGTGTTCTTTAGCAAAATGATAAGCAGTTTTCATATTTTTCATTGGTCTTTCTCTTTCCCCATCTGTTTCTTGACGTTTTCTTATCATATATTCCGTGTTCGATTATTTCTCTTCTTTTCCCTCTCTATTCATCGTTGTCTTTTTCTCTTACTTACTGCTTCTCTCTCTCTTACACACACTCTCTCTTTTCGTGTGTGTTCGTTCGCGTATTTCTTATAATTCCAACCTCCACTTAATATTGTGACTGTACAAAGAAACCTTGAATCCCAATGTGTACATGCACAAAATATGAGTTTTGTGTGACTTACATTTATGATATATATGAAAGATTACCTGGAACTTTTTTTTTGTTGTCAATATCATTTATGGTTGGCTAGGGTTGGCAAGGTAACTTACTTAATGTAACCAGCAATGAGGAGTTGGGAGGGTGTGTAGGCGAGAATAACATTCCATATACACAGAGAACTGGCCGTGCGGTGGTGGTGTAATGGTAGCATACCTGGCCGACAACTGGGAGATCTGGGTTCGAGTCCCGGTCGCGGCGCTTGTCAATTTTTTTTGTGTTAATTTCAGCATTTACCATACAATAAGGTTATTTGTGAAAAAGGTAATTACATCTAATTTACTTAACACTTATTACGTTTTCTATGTAATTTACGTGGCGTAGAAAACCAGGTTTTTTTTTACACAGACGTAAAATACTGATTTTCTGTCAGATATTAATAATAATTATAAAAACTAGTTATATTACATTTTCAACATTAACTTTATTGTTATTTAAGCACTGGGAATCACTATTATCTAAAGATTATGCAGCCAGTTGTGAAAAAATATATTTGTTTTTACATGCTGGAAGTTGAGGTTCTTCAGTACAGCAACGCAACACCATTGTGTTGGATTTAGTATATTCTCAGATGAAATATTAAAGAAATATTGACCAATGATTGTTGAAAGTTTTACGTATCCTTTATTACAATAGCTATCAGTATCTTCTGAGAAGAATTGTTAGGCTCACTTCGATATGCTTCAATGTATATTTCTGTGCAATTATTTTCGTGTTTGGGCTGGACTTTAGATACTCGGCCTCTAGCGTTACGGTTGCTTTTCTTGTAAGCGTGCTCTGCTTGCGATTTGGGTGAGTAGCCAATTGAAACACGTCTTTTTTACGTGTTTTACGTGAAACATATGTTTCAGTTGGCTACTCGCCCAAATCGCAAGCAGCACACGCTTACAAGAAAAGCAACCCTTAAGTTTGCACGAATATAATCGCAGGAATCTTTTGATTAACTTAGTTTATAGTAAAGTAGGGAAATATGCTTGGCTTACCATTTAACAAAACAGTAACAGCTTAATTTTGAATTTTAAGGCATTTAGACAACTTTGACTCAGACCGAGTAACAGTTTAATGTTGCACTTGTTACTGTGGATTATTTTCGTAGTTTTTTTGTGTTAAATCTTATTGTTTTAATTCTTAATTGCAAACTATTGCGATTTTAAACAATTACAATTTGATATTAAGATTAAAAATATATATTAAAGATCCTACTGTTGGTTATTGTTAACCGATCATAATTATTATAAATACTTGACTGTTTTCGCTTCACTACTTGACTGTTTACTTCTTTTTCGTTGATCAAAAGCTGCCTAATATTGGAAATCGACCGGAACATGTTGAGAAGTTCATAAAACTGTCACTTCAGAAGTTGCAGCTGGACTACGTGGATTTATACCTTGTTCACAGTCCCGTTGGGATGAAATATGTAGATGACAACACCCTGTTTCATCGCAATGCTGATGGATCATTTGCCCTCGACATGAGCACGGATTTATTAGGTATTTGGAAGGTAACATTAAATATGTTAATACTTTTTATCTGTTTCGTTCCTGTTAAAAATTATTTTAACTATTATTCCAACATATGTGCTATAGAGATATAATATTTTGTGTATTTAACTACATTATAATAAACTATGTTCATTCATTTTGTATACATTAATACTTTGTAAAGAGGTCTTCATATTCTATATATACACTAAATTCAACTTGTGACTAGCGACAGGAACGGCACCTTGTGAAAACACAAGTTAATCGTGTGTGCAATAAAAAAATACCGAACCTGACTTACCTAACCTGCATATGCATTTGTTCACTAATTTTATTTTCATAATGCATTTATATATAAAAAAAAGAAAAATGGTTATTTTCATTAAGAAATTTAAAAAAAACTACGCCAGGGCTCGAACCCGCGTTCCTTGGATTTGTTATGCGACATGTTGCCAATACGTTAAATTGGCAACTGCAAACATTTGGTTGGAAGCAGTGGCGTATCCTGACTTTTGAGGTTGGGCATGCAATGCTATTACTACTACTACTACTACTACGACTACTACTACTACTACTATTATCATTATTATTATTAAGAATTATGTATGTGAATTAGAGATGACTTCCATCTAACTGCTCTTTACAAACTTGCTATTCCCTCTTTCTTACTGTCATAGACCTCGAGTAACGAATTTCGACACATGGTAGTTTCACAGGTGATTTACAAGTGTTTCAATCGTATGCCAGTTTTCAACAATGAGCTCATGAAAAAGGGAACCGTAAAGGTGTGAATTTCTTCTCGTTTTGGTGGTAAATTATATTTTCCTACAGAAAAAGAATAGGGTGGCGTGGCAGGTATACACAAGTTATAGTGAGCAAGAAAGAATTTGAAACAGAAGTGATCGTCTGTTGCCGCTCATGGAAATTACAGCTGCCACTAAGGAGGAAGTAATTAAGTTACTTCATAACTTTTATCCTTTTCTAGATGAAAGGCGAAAATAGGAAGTATCCTCAGTAAAGTCAAGAAAATATAAGTATATAACACATTTAGAAGGTTAACTTGTGATTTTCCTGGAAATACAAAAATCCACATAGATTCCACTCCACGCAAATTACACACAACTGCCAAAATTACATACATTTTGTGGAATTCCACATACATTGGCAGCGCTGCAACACACATACGCTCTCATCTAGATGGCAACTATGCTGAATGCAACTTTTAGCGTTGCATGCATTTTGGACTTCTCCCGCGTCTTTCACCCAATAAAACACACGTTCACAGAGGCAAGCGGACGACAAAGATTTTGAGTAGACGCCCACCTACATAGGCGAGAATACTGCAGCGCCACACGTGAACAGTTTACTAAACTACTTACTGCCAGCTTTCGTGGTCTAGGATATCAGGTGAAGTTTCGTAATTTCTCAAAATCTTTTTTGTTTTCTTTTTGGAAAATAAATAAACTAGAATCCGAAGGCATGCACTGCATGCCTTGCATTCATGGAGAATACGCCGCTGGTTGGAAGTAATATTCACCTTTAAGGAGTAATGCGCATGCGCGAGAATGGCTCAGCCTCGGGTGCTTATCCTGTCTCTAGTCGCAAGTCAAATTCAAAGTGCGGAATTCCGTTCGATTTGAGCGAAATATTTCATCTTTTGAAAGCAGAAAGAGGGACAACTCTGTTAGAGTGAATTTTCATCGCTGAAATGATGAGAAATTTCCTCTCGAGAAAAGGTGGTAGTCCATTTCGATGGGAACGTAGACATATCATTAGGTGAATTACCATCTATTCAAATAAAATTTTAATCTATTGAGCACGAAAACGACGCAATAAAATGTTGAAAATATAAAAAGATGAAAAAGGAAGCATTTATCCATAAGCAGTAAGAAACAAAAGTAATGTAGTTATGAATAAAGAAATAGTTTTTTTAAAAAAATAATGTCGGGGAGATTTGAACCCGGTAGCTTCCGGCCAGTTATCCAACACCTTAACCCCTCAGTCAGGCAACCGTCTAACTGCGAGAATATGCCTTCGAGTTGTTTCTTTCTTCTCGTCTGGTACTTGTGAACAGCGATCAAATATTTCTTGTACATATTTTACTTGGTGACTCCTGACGTCTTCTGATACAATTTTGTCACTGAGAAAAGTTTTCAGGTTTTCTGTTGTCATTTTTAACTAAGCGCAACGCGATCAATTTCACAGTATGGCTTCGTCTTTCGATGACCGTCGCAGTAAAAAATGGCGGAGAATAAACTTGACTAGTAGCCATGATGCTTTGTAAACCACTCTAAAAAGATGAGAAATCGCTCTTTCAAGTTTGAAGAGTATATTACATCCAAAAGTATCGGAATTCCATCTAGAGAGAGCACATTTTCTTCATCGAAATCGAGAACGTTTCGTTGAAAATTGCTCTTTTCGATTGAAAATTCCGCTTTAAAAAGAGTTGACCCTCTTTCGACTCTCAGAAGATTGAATATTCAAGGTGTGTAACTTCGAGGATTGAAAGCTACGATGATATTGTTTTTCAGAAAATTTCTATTTAGGAACGTGATCTCTATTCCCTTTCTCGATGAGGCATGAGCTATGCAGTTCGGGATCCGGGAGGGGGTTATAAAGGAAGCAAACGCCATGGGCGGCAAACACCTAAAAATAAAAAAATAGGAGCTCCTAAAAAAATGAAGTAAAATCGCATATTAAATTGAAATTGGCCTAAATGTGTTCAAAATGTCAATACTTTCGCGCTAAGACATTTCTTATGTTATTCCATACAACCTACCTTCATCTTTAAAATTCAAAACCGCGATTCAAGTCTGATAGATAGGTCTACTGCCTTATGCCTTGTTTACATTACTAGCATTTTACGATGGTAAAAATTATGGGTAAAACTAACTTGCGTTCACACTACTGAACTTAACTTGGTTATCGTGCTTGTGCTACCATCGTCTGTAAAGAAACAGGTTGAGGTTTCCGTGGTTAAGAATCTGCTTGTTACACAGGAGAGGATTAAATTATAAAAAATGAGCACAAATGAATTGATTGTAGCGTCAAATTTTATAGATTAGTTCTGCCATCATTCTTTTATATTTTAGAAGTAGTACGCACCACTATTATACTATATATTCCGATAAAGAAATAAATAAATTCACGAAGTGATTCGTGCCTAATAAGTAATAACTAACTTGCGTTTAGACAGTCGTTTCTGACTAACGTTACAAGATAACCGTCGTAAGTTGACGTTAGTTAAATTTGAAACCAGCGTTAACAGTAACTACCGTTTACATTACTAAAATGAACTCGGGTTAACGTTAACCACAGGGGTGGAATGGAGGGTATACGCGGGTACACGCCGTGTACCCACCTAATAGTATAAATCACAGCGTGTACCCACCTCAGTGCATAAATATAAAGGAACGTGTTCCCAAATCCGGATTTTTATTGAGCAGCGTGTACCCCCCAAAAATCTTACCATTCCAGCCCTGGTTAACCATGGTAAAATGTTAGTAATGTAAACAAGGCATTACTGGATTTAGTAATAACGATGCCACGGCAGGCTCCAGAAAAGATAACAAAAGTACACTTCGTGAAGACAATGTTGCGGGCGTCGCGTCGGCCGGTCCTGTTATTTGGCTAAAAAACGAAGGGAAGGGCGGCAACTTTGCCCCCTTCCCCCATTTGAAAATGTCTAGATCCGGCACTCGAGCTATGCATATAATGACAGGATAGTAGAAAAACGTTGCTTACAGTCGAAGTTTTCGTAGAGGACATGTTTGAACGTTTTAATTACTATTTAATGGGGCGAAAAAATTAGCAAATATCTTCAGCGTATATAACTTTTTGTGTGTACAGGAGAACATATATACAGATGCTTATCAGAATAATGGAAACACCTGAACGAAAGTGCAACTTACCAGATTAATATGGTGTCGGGCCACCTTTCGCCTTCAGAACAGCCTTGATGCGACGTGGGATGGAGGCATAGAGGTCGTGAATGGTAGCAAGTGGAATATTACACCATTCCTCGTGCAGGGCATCGGCCAGTTCTGTGAGAGAGGATGGAGGTGGAAATCGTCGCCGGAGTCGTGTTTCCAAGATGGACCACAGATGTTCAATTATGTTGAGATCTGGGGATTGGGCGGGCCAGGGGAGGTGTTGAACTTCATCCCGATGTTCCTCAAACCACGCTGCAACAACTCCAGCTGTGTGAATGGGTGCATTATCATCCTGGAATATGGCGTCATTGTCCGGGAACAACATCCGGACCATAGGATGCAAGTGGTCTCCTAAAATTGCGACATAATCGTTGGCAGTGATGCGTCCGCGAAGTGTGACCACAGGACCCAATGAAAACCATGATATTGCGGCCCACAGCATCACCGTGCCGCCGCCATGTTTCACAGTTGGGCGGAGACACTGCAGATCATACGCTTCTTTGGGCGTTCTCCACACATAAACACGGCCCGTGGTTTGGAATAGGGTGAATGGTGACTCATCCGACCATACCACACGTTTCCAGTCGTCAACGGTCCAAGTTGCATGGTCGCGGCACCATTTGCGGCGTGCTAAAGCGTTCTGGTCCCTGATGAGAGGTTTGGCCCGTGCAACACGACCCCGTAAGTTCATGTCATGTAATTCGCGGCGGACTGTGATTGTCGAAACAGGTTGGGGGAGGTGCTGATTGAGTTCCTCCGTCACTTGCGCCGCAGTGGCACGACGGTTCCGCGTGACAATGCGCTTTAATACCCGGCGTGCCCTGTCACTGATGCTTTTCTTCCGCCCACTGTTCCGCTTCCCCGATGTGGTTTTCCCGTGTGTTGTGTAGGCCGTCATCACCTTCGACACTGTCCCTGGCGACACACCTAACACACTAGCCACTGCCGTCACACTCACTCCACATAACCGCGCACCAACAATTTGCCCTCTTTGAAACTCTG